>JAJHPE010000001.1:3771500-4026500 GCA_024447655.1 Carex scoparia
AATTTGTTGGTGTTGTATAGAGAAGAAAATTTGTCACAGCGTGACTAGTCACGTCACGTTACATCACGTCACGGAACGTCACGTGTGACGATTACGTGACGTGATTCGCGTATCGCGTGATGTGATCATTCGCTTGACATGGCCGCATTCTAGCGAAAATTATACGTTACATCACGCGAACCAATCACGTCATGTCATGTCACTTCATGGTCTGAAACATAGAGTATCCAACTTTTTTGGTATGTATAGAGTATTCAGATTTTTCTTTTAGTGTAGGTTTAGTGACTTATGTAGTACTGATTTTTATTTTCTATAGTTTAGTCTAATGAATATTTGTAATTTGAATTTTTAAAATAATGTCAGATGTCCAACGACCTTTCCTAAAAAAATTTGTAACATTATTTACTTATTTTAGAATTTTTCATATTTTTTATATTTTTTCTAAATTTTCAGCAATTTAAATTAAAATATAAAAAAATTACATGACTAATTACATCACGACATGTCACGTGACTAATTTATGTCATGACACATCACTGAATTTTTCTGAGAATCATAAATTGTGAAAAAAATAGTATAAATTGGCATTCTACAAATTCATTATATAAGCATTTTACTGAGGTACTTACATTAAAGTTTGAAATTTATACAATAGATTTTTGAGACCATAGCATGGAAGGCCTTATGCAATCTATAACATCTAAGTTTTACTTTTCATGTATTATCAAAGAACGAGCAGACGAAGCAGATGGTGCACATATTGACACAGTTGTTTAATTTTTAGGCCGTTCACGCATCCCAATCTCGACCTCAATAGCATGATGACCTAATTAACTACATTTAAATTACATGTTAATTTACATTAATTTTTCAGATTCTAGCCAAGTACATTTCATTTCATGCATGCATGATGGATGTGTATATCTTATAAATCTGTATAGTCAAGGCATGCATGCAGTGGAGATGATGCACAAGGTTGTGAGCTTAATTTATTGATTGAAATGATAGGTGGACAGATGAATAAATTAATTTGTACTAAATGAATAAATTTATTTGTAAGTTAATTTTTAGGATTGAGATCAAAAAATTGACTATATTGTTGGGGTTAATAAATCTGATATATATGTGGGACATGATCCAAATTTTATTCTTTTTAAAAACACTATATATATTTCCATGTTACCCGCCATTTTCTTATGAAAGGAAAATATATGACTACCAATTCAAACTTGATAACTTCACTCTAATTGTATTACACATTTATTTGACTGACAAATAATTAAACTTTAAAATTTATCTTAACGCTACCGCTTGAAAAGGGAAAAAAAAAATATCAAATCCAACAGTTTATTCAATTTTTGAAAAATTTAATTTATAATAAAAAAATAAGCATTTAAGGATGAAGGACCGAACCCAGGTAGATTAAATCAAATCAAAGCTAGGTATGGTTTCAGATCCTCTGTTGCTCTCTTTCTTACCATCTATTTGGATTCGCGCTGAGCCGCTCTCATAAAAAAAAACCCTAGCTAAATCTGATTTTTGAATTTTTGATAATTCTTTCAATAGTTGCTATTGATGTTTTGTACAGTCAGCTTCTAGATTTTCATCTAGCTACTGATAAGGTTCAAGATTTTCTTAATTTATGGGTCAGGATCTTTATAGTCATTTTAGAATATACGAGACATTCAGTAATATTTGTGTTCAAATCTTAATAACAAATAAGAGAATACCAAGGAGATAAGTGATAAATGCAAAGTCTGGTATGGTCTGACAAGTGACAAGAAGGAAGAAGGTGAGATCAGGAAATTTATGATCCTCATTGAAATATACTCTGAATTTACTTGGTCCCTTTTTTTTTTTTTCAAAAGTTTGTATGACAATACAAATTATTATCTTCTATGGTTAAGTTAGAATTATTAGGAATGTATTTAAAACACAAAAAAAAAAAAAAATGGAAGTGCAATGTGCTTCTGATCTTCCATATTGCACCCATATCAATGTGCGTGTAAAATATCGTAAATAACCAATGAAACCAGAGTTCTATGGAGAAAATTAATAATTCTTTCCCACTACTTATGTTTACTACAATTCAACAATTTCGAACGTGGCATTTAACCATTGGACTAGATTACCTGATGCCAGTGAGTAAACTTTCTGTATAAATCGTGGGTTTATTACAAGAGGTCGAGAATTGATTCGTCGTTGGTTGCGCATCGGACGGCTTGTCCTGGAAATGTTGTTTTGTCCAAAAGTATCAACATTTCAGGGGATCAAATTCAGATTGACATACGATATATCGGAGCCGTTAAATTTACATCAAACCGTGCAAATAATTTTAAGTTTGTCTTAATCAAATTTGTACTAACCTTAATGCATATCTGATAGTCTCGGCTGGACGTCAACTTGAATTTTATCTAATATCCATCAAACCGCCTTTTGCTTGTTATTTTATATGAGTGCTGTCAGCTTCAACAGCACCGCTGCACGCTCGTTCATGTATTTCGGAAAAAAAAATATTTTTCAAATTGAAGCAGCAAAATTTAAATGTTTAAATGTTTTAGTTTTCATTTAATTAAAATACTTTTTTTTTATTTTCCTTTATGTTTATTAAATCTGAAACTTTTAAAATTAATTAATTATTTGGTTATATTTAATAGTTGGCATATTTGTTTGGAAGAATTTCTAGTATATTATGGGAAGCGCTATTTTAAGAGCAAAAATAATATTATTGTTGCGTAGATTAGGTCTGCGCACATGTCTAAAATGATGCGCAGACAAGGTTTTGAATTTTTAGAAAAGCAGTGGGAATATCATAATTTTGAAATTTGAGGGTGGTAACTACAAAACTTATAGGAGAATTGGCAAATATTCGTGGTTTTAGATTTGAAAAATCCTTTACAGATCGTCAGAAATATTGGTTAGATTGAACGGAGAAAAAAACACCCACCTCTAAAAATGTGTAAAAGATGATGAGTGATGTGTCCAGTTTTATTTGTCTTAATGTGCAAACCTTAGTTGAATACTTTTGTGTTTTATGATGAATACATTTGTGTTCTGAATGAATACTATCCAGGAGACAGAATGGGAGATGGTTAAGCGGAGGAAGATGGAATTAACCTTTATTTTAATAGCACATGATATTTGTCCGTATCGGTTTGTTACGAAATTATGTGGTGAAAATTTTGGTATATGAAAATAAAAATTTAATTTATAAATATGTATACCTTTGAATATGCTTAAAAACAGTCATGAAATTGTATTGAAATGAATTTTTAGGTGTACAGAATAATTATGTGAGATCTTAATTTGAGAAAAGTATTGATTAGAATATTTATTTTTGAAATAGTTGTTATCAATTGCCTTAAGGACTAAATGCTTAGTTGTTGTTGTTGTTATCAATTATAATTTTTTGAATAATAGTTATTATAGTTTTTTTTTTATCAATTTTAATAATCTATGTTCAAATAATTAACCCATAATAAAATTATTTGAATATATTTTTGTTTATACGTACTATTAGTAATATTATTTGATCAATAAGACAATAACTCGTTCTATTTTCACCTCTATTAACTTCAATCAATCTTGAATATACGGAATCTCTAAAAGTAAATTTTGCATAATTGTAGTTTTAGAGAGAACGTTAAATATTTACACTGTGATCGGAACACTGCAACATTAAAAACGAGTTCAATTCAATAAAAAAGAGATGAAAAGAGATGATATAGAATTGATTTTTTTTTTTATCAGAAGCTTCAAATATTGAGAAAGAATTCAGTGTTTAAAGAAGCAAAACAGGTTAGAGTTTTCACTTAATTTACAAAAGCTGCTATTGAAATCTAACAGCTAGGGTTTCGAAGTAAAAGCTGCGCCTGCGATTGAAATCGGAAGTTGTGCATACAAAGGTTTAGAACAAATGCAAAGAAGAAGGAAAACAGATTAATCGGAAAATTTACCTTCCGCTGAGTGCTCAGAAACTCCACATCTTGACTCTACACGGAAGTACGAAGAAAGAGAAGAAGACGGAGGGCTGTTGCGTCTTAACACTCAGCTGAATTCGATTCTCGCCAAATACCACCACTTTTCACGGGATTTTGCTGAGCGACTTTTTCGTTCTCAAATCCTACCGAATCAATTCTCGCTGCCTTTAAACTTTGCTTCCGATCACGAGCACGATGCGAATTCCTTTTCCATTTCACGTTTGAGAAATCACGTAGCCATTCCAATCACAGTGTTAAGCTTTCTGTGTTACTGTCACATCTTCTCTATTTTAATCAAATTAATTCAATTTCTTCATCTTATTTTTTTTTTACTATTTCAAATGGTCATCATTTAAAATGTATGTGACGTGCGCTATCTGAAAAAGTCTCAGATATACTACCGTTGAATGCATGATGCATCTCATCAATTTTCAACTTTCCTCTCACCAAGCCACTTTAGTACATTGAACAAACTACGAATACTCATCTCATTAAAGCTGATATTTAATGGATGTCAATATCGCATTAAAAACAAACTATCCGGGTGACTTCATAAGAGAACGTTATTTTTCGGATCTTAGAATTCCATCACCCGGTCTTCACCACAAAACAAATACAAGCATATTTATTGCTTAAAATACAAAAGACGATCAAAATTTCATAAATATTTTCTATAAAATTATTTTTCTATTTAGAAAGTTCAAAGATTGAATTAAGGCCTAAGTCATCATCATCCCTTTCAAAAAAATAAAAAAAAATAAAATGCAGAAAGCATCAGAGAGCTTCCCAATTAGACCAAGTTATCACTCTGTGTAAATTAAAAAATGAGCAGATTTCTCCCGTCTTCACTTGCACCTCATCAAACAAAATTGGCAAATACAATAACACAGGAGAAAAGCTCTTACTATATCTTCTGAAGAAAACAAATTATAATACGCCATTAACAGCTAAAATATTTACGAAAAACTCAGTAAACAAAAATAGCATGCAATGATGCAATAACCAAACATGGAGATGGTGAATTTCTAAATTGAAGATGGAGATTCGGAACCTAAAAACTGATGATATGCAACCAAGCCCACTGGCAGCCAGTCAATACCGGCTCTGAAGGTGGTACAATCATTAGCACGCTGCCATGTCGTTTTACTAATCAGGCATTTAAAAAAACAAAGATAAATTTACTAATCACAAATTTTTGGTACAGTACCAGTGAGAAACCAGAAATATCACTTCCTCTTCCCTGATGCGCATGCTGTGCTCCTCATAAATTATCAATGGCAACTGGAAATTATCACTTACCCTTCTCTGATGCGCATACAGTGTCAACCCCGACTGGAAATCTGACACGTTGAAATCCACCACGTGCCTCTATCACAGACAACAAAAAAGTATCAGAAATTGTTAATAAACTCTTACTTTGGTAAAATGAGAAATTTCCTATATTAAAATTTTCAATGGCGACATATGTATTGTACCCCTTCAGCATTAATCTGTAGAAATTTCCTTGCACATTCCTTTTGTTTTCTTTTTTGTATACTAAGGTACAATATAATAATGTATTGGACAAAACATCACTAACAAGGATTGAAAAAATCATACACTGCAAAAAAAAAAAACAGAGAAAGTTTCACAACTACATAATTTTTTTTTAAAAAAAAAAGTTCTCTTATAGCAAACTTGTACATCTAAGTTCTCCCAAATATGTTGTTTGTATACTTTTCCAATCAGTACAAGCATCAAGTATAAACCAAATCAGGTTATAGCACGTCCTTACAACAAAATATATACTATCATGGTTTAATCTACGAAAAATATACTCAAACTGGACGCTTTGAAGTGAGAGGTCATGGGTTCGAAACCCAGATGGGGGAAATCCTTTGTTGTAATAATAAAGGTATTAAATAGTTGGGTGGCTTAACCTCCAACCTTTACTAAAAAAAAAAAAAAAAAAAAAAAAAAGCAAGTCTCTGGAGCCTAATTTATAAAATGTGAAAATTATTCCTTGTATGAATGCCTAGTATCAGCAGGAGGGATGAAGGGGAGGAAAGAGAAGAAACTTTCATCAACTAAAACTGTCACAAGGGATTTGAGATACTCTTTGGAAATAAATTTCATCATTAGCCAGCAATTTAGAGAAAAAATTAGCATAACAAATATAGATTAACGAAAACCATCAACCCAGCAACAATGCAAAAATGGATGGTAAAATCAAGCAGTATAATCAAAATTGAAAAATTAAAGGATTAGTCACAGCAAAAGCAATTAAAATAATCATGTGCTGATATTATAGATGAATGCAAAAGTTAGCTAAAAGGGGCATAAAGAAGTACCTCACAGCTGGGAAAGAAATGAGATTCAATTAAAATAAGAAACAATATCAAGCACAAGGAAAGGGATTCAACAAAACCAAGCAGCATATAGCAAGTGTTGTGTGAAGACCCTCAGTACAATTCATAATTTTATTTCAACATGATGTTCTCTGGGGCCTATATAAAAATGTACAAGGTTCACTTTGCAACTGTGGCAACAAAATGTTCCAACTTCTGTAAACACGGTGACATTTGGGTATATGCTTGTGTAAGCGTCATAAGCAGAGAAATGGCACATTTGCACTGAAAAACCAATCAATTAGAAGACTGGCATTTCTTAATAGGTAAAATTGGTATTTTATATATTTAAAATGAGTTTTAATAGAAAAGACAATCAAATGAATAAATTTGTGAGTTATTGAAGTTCAGAAGGGTAAATATGATATTATGACTTTTAGAAGGGTGAATATGTCATTTCGAAGTTTTTTTGGGGTATACATGAAATTCCCCAAATTTATATATGGAAGAGGCTATGGTACATTGAAAAGCACGGAACGATCTGTGCCATAGATTAATATCTCCATTAACAAAGTCTAAATAATTGATCTGAACCGTTCAACATGATCTCCATATAAAAATGTACTTGGAGACCAAATTTTACATTACCCATCACCACTTCATAATTTAGTGCAAGCATAATTCTTGTTGTACATCTTATTGGGCTTCATCAGAGAACATTCTTTTTCAGATCTCAGTTCTTATACTTCCAATTCCATCACCGGGTCTTCACCACAAAACAAATACAATGCATGTTTATTGTTTAAAATACAAAAGTAGATCAAAATTTTATAAAGGTTTTATATAAAATTATTTTTCTTTTCAGAAAGTTCAAAGATTGAATTAAGGTCTAACACTTTGTTCAGAAATAAATCCATTAATCATAGTAATTCCTCAGATAAATAACCGCTGGGACTAGCTCATCATCATCCCTTTAAAAAATAAAAATAAAAATAAAAAAGCAGAAAGCATCAGAGAGCTTCCCAATTAAACCAAGTTATCCTTACTTTGTGTAAATTCAAAAAGGAGCAGATTTCTGCTGTCTTCACTTGCACCTCATCAAACAAAATTGGCAAAGACAATCACACCTGAGAAAAGCTTTTAGTTCTTACTAATCTTCCTAAGAAAACCAATTATAATAAGCCATTAACAGCTAAAATATTTACGAAAAACTCAGTAAAAGAAAAGAGCATGCAATCATGCAATAACCTAACATGTAGATGGTGAATTTCTAAATCAAAAATGGAGATTCGGTACCTAAAAACTGATGAGAAGCAACCGAGCCCACTGGCAGCCAGTCGATACCGGCTCTGAAGGTGGTACAATGATTAGCACGTTGTCATGTCGTTTTACCACCGCCACGACACTTATGAACCTACATTTATACGCTAATCAGGTGTTTGAATAAACAAAGATAGATAATTTTACTAATCACAAATTTTCGGTTACAGTACCAGAGAGAAACCAGAAATATCACTTACCCTTCTCTGATGCGCATGCTGTGCTCGTCAGTAATTATCACATGGTGACTGGAAATTATCAACAATAATTTAAGAAAATCATGTGCTGCTACTATAGACCAATACAAAAGTTATCTAAAAAGGGATAAAGATTAAAGAAGTCCCTCACAACTGGAGAAAAAACAATCATATAAAATAAGAAACAATGTCAAGCATAAGGAAAGTGATTCAGCAAAACCAAAAAGCATATACTAGAAGTGTTGTGAAGACCCTCAGCAAACTTCATAATTTTATTTCAACATGTTGTTCTTTGGGGCCCATATATATATGTACATGGTTAAAATGATGTGTATGTATGCATGTATGCATTTGCATACAAAGAGTGGCGTTAGAAGAGTGCATTTCTGTAGTACTGAGAGAGAGAGAGAGAGGCAGAAAGTGAGTTGCAAATTCACCTCATTTACCCAAACTTAGCAGCATACCTTGGGCTCATTTGGTAAAAATCACGAGAGAAATTTATAAATCGAGTGAGGCAATGGTACTTTGCAAAGATCAATATCTCCATTCAACATGAGCTCCATATAAAAATGTACTTGGAGATCAAATTTTGGAGTTAAGGTCACAAAAGATGACTTGGTTTGCTTAGGAACACCCGAGTTCTACTCTATATACTCCATCATAACTTCATAATTTAATGCAAGAATAAGGGTTGCCAATCAGCCCCTTAACAATGATGCTTCTAGTACATCTTATCGAGCTTCAGCAGAGAACATTCTTTTTCAGATCTATGTTTTTATACTAATAATTCCATCACTGGGTCTTCACAACAAAAACAAATACAATGCATGTTTATTGTTAACAAAAAAAACAATAATTAATGACAATTTCATAAAAGATCTTCATAAAATTACTTTTCTTATACATTGTTTAAAAATTCAATTCAAAGTCTAATACTTTGTTTTAGAAATAAATCATTAATGAAATATTAGTAATTCCTTTAAAATCATAATCCGCAATTTTGAGCAAACAAAGGCACTTTCTCTATTTTGGAACTAAAAGGACAGAGTAAACTAAATAATAAAATATAAAAGTCTTTAAAAAGAAAAAAAAAAGAAAAAAGCAGAAATTATGAGAGAGCTTCCCAATTTGACCATGTTATCATCCCTTTTTGTCAACTCAAAAACAAGGAGCAGATTTCTCCTGTCGACATTCCCGTCTCCACTTGCACCTCACCAAACAAAATTGGCCAAAAAATTACAAGCACATAAAAGAAAAGCGTTCAGTTCTTACTACGCTTCCTAAGAAAACAAATTATTTTTATGCCATTAATGGCTGAAATGTTTACAGAAAACTCAGTAACAAAAAAAAAATGCAATAATACACAAGAAGAAGGTGCATTGAAAATTGGAATGGGGACTCGGTACCTAACGACTGATAAGCGATTATTTGAACATGTAAATTGTGCATTAACTAAAACTGTGACAAGGGATTCGAGATACCCTTGTGAAATAAATTTCAACATTGGCTAGTAATTTAGAAATAGAATGAGCATATGAAATATAGAAATCAGAAAACCATTAACCCAACAACAACGCAAAAATGGAAGGTAAAAGCGAGCAGTAAAAGCAAAATTGAAAAATTAAAGGATTACAGCTTAGAGACATGACAGCAAAACCAAAATTATAAATTAGTAGTAGTGACAATGTAGAGAAATCATCAAAATGTTTTCTAATATGGTAAGTGAAGCGAACAATAATTTAAAAAAAAAAAATCCTATGGTAATACTGTAGACAAATACAAGAGTTTGCTAAAAAGGGATAAAAAAATGAAACAATATATTAAGCAAAAGGAAAGGAATTCAGCAAAACCAAGAAGTATCCACCAAGTGTTGGAAGGAATTCTGATCACCCCAGGTACCTGACTAAAGCAAATTACAAACAGACGGCCCAGATTAATCCCAGCCGGACATATGTAGTACATCTTATCGGGCTTCAACAGAGAACATTCTTTTTCGGGTCTATGTTCTTATACTTATTACTACATCACCGGGTCTTCACCACAAAACAAATACAATGCATGTTTGTTGCTTAAAAAAACAAAAGTAGATCAACATTTCATAAAAGATTTCTATACAATTATTTATATTTTCATATAATTCAAAGATTGAATTTAAGGTCCAATACTTTGTTTTAAACGTAAATCAATTAATCAAATAATAATAATTATTCCTATAAAATCAAAACCCGGAACATTGAGCAAACAAAATGCACTCTCTCTATTTTTGAACCCAAGGGACAGAACAAACTCATTAAAATTAAACAAAAAGAAATAAATTACCGCTGCAACTAAGTCATCATCATCCCTCTTCAACTAAAAACGGAAATGGAGATGATGAATTTCAACATAGAAAAGGAGATTTGGTACCTAAAGACTGAGTGGCAACCGGAGCCAAGTAACACACGCCGAAAGCAAGGTTTTGGGTTTTTGAGCGGACATCTCAGAGCAGGAGTTAGAGGTGGTGATACTTCATTTACTTCTCTGTGCAATCAACTGATTTTGGGCCTCACGGCCTGTTGAAGCCCAAACAAACCCAGCTTAGATTAGCAGGCCGCTGCACTATGTAACTCGTAATCTTTCCCTATAGCCCTCACAATTAGAGTAGAACCAGGGTGTTCCTAAGTTCACCAGGTTTTTTTGTGAACTCAATTCTAAAATCTTTCAGATTGACTTCAAATAATGAATTCAAACTGTTAAAATCCTTCTATCTTACTAATGACGTGTCTACATTCGAAAGTTTTAAAATTTAAATTAATTTTGTATATAGTCAAGTGTTCAAAAGACGTCCAAAAAATGAATACATCAAAATTAATTTATAAACCTTCTAATTTTGATAACTTTACTTTATAGTAAATTAATTTGAAACTTTAAAATTTTCACATGTAGACACATCACTTGTAAGATAGAATGATTTTAACAGTTTGAATTCGTCGTTTGAAACTGATAGGGCCATGTGCCCACGGCCCATATAACAGCTAGGCCTCGGACTACGAATAGGCTCGACCTCGGACCCTTACACAGGCCAGGCCGAAGCCACGAGAAAAGTCTAGGGCGAAGCTCATGAACAAGCCTCAAGCCGAAGGTCACTCCTCGGACCGGGCTCCCACACCGAGGCCTGCCAAGAGGATCAACTAAATCGGGCAATGTCGGCCTGACACGGCCTGGCCAATGATGCGTCCGAATTGGTCCTCGCCTGGCGCCAGCCCAGAAAGGCCTAGTTCGGCCTCAGTCTGCACTCACCTTAACTGTCTCCGCCGAACAGTAAAATGGTGTTATCTCCGCTTGTACGAACGACCAGGCCTATTTAAGGAGCTGAGCTCCATTTATTACAGGTTAGACTTTTTACACACTTATTGAGGTATGATAGGGAAGAGTTAAATACTTCAGACACACACATCATGTTCTCAACACAGCACAGCATAGTACTCCACCTTACACATCTCCCCCTGTAACCCGAAGCGGGTCGAGCCCAGTAGGTATAAGGTCCAGCTATACGGCCAGTTTGTACCTGGACGGGGCGTATCAGAAACCAATTCAATAGAGTTTAGAGTTGAGTTCACAAAGAATTTAGTGAACTTAGGAACACCCTAGTTCTACTCATAATTATTCAAATTATAAGCATATGGAGGTCTAATATGATAATTGTTTTGGGAGGAGTAATCCAATTAGAAAATTGGATAGTTACAATATCTTACAGTATGATTTTTGTAGTCTAAACAATCGATCTAAACCATTCAACATAATCTTCATATTAAAATGTACTTGGAGATCAAATTTTACATTTTTTTTGTTTTTACTATTTATTAAAAGATGTGTACAAAATTCAACGGTCTGAAAAACAATAATTTTGTAAAATACTTAATAGATAGCAAAAAAAGTTAAAAAATATAAAATTTGATCTCCAAGAACATTTTAATACAGAGATCATATTGAATGATTTAGTTTAACTGTTTGGACTTTGAAAAATCGTGTTGTAAGATGTTGTAACTATATAATATTGTAAGTTGATCCTTCCTCTTGTTCAGAATACTTTTGAAACAAAATACTATCTGGGTATTTCGTTGATATCGTTTTTTTCTTTCAGATTATTTCTTTCACATGTAAATGTTTAGAGGAGAGCTATATATCTCTGGTGACCAAAAATCATTATATAATTTTTGGTTCATTGTATTGTTTAATTTCGACTGCAAATTATTTTATCTACTATTTGGATACGGATAATTAAAATTTAAAATCATATTCGTATCCGTATCCGCACGGATATTCGGATATCGGATATCGGATATCTGTATTTAATTTTCGAATACGGATCCAGATACGGTCAGATAATATCCAACCCGTTTTCACCCCTAATCCTACTTCAAAATAATGTAATTGAATTTAAATAAATGTCAATTTAAATGAAATAATGTTAAATATTTCATTACTAAAATAAAAATACTAATGTAAGTCTAATATAATTAAGAAAGTTGGTATCATATTTTTTCAGATTTTTTCCCATAGAAAATAATGAAAAATAAGAGAAAGAAAGAGAAATAGTGGATGAGAATTTTCATAAGTAAAGTGGGTTGGGCTCCCACCGATTCTATTTTTTTTGTGTGTGGACTGTGGATCAATACATATCACTATCCAATCAAAAATTGGTAGTAAAACAAATATTTAGAATCGGGTGGTAGCTCCACCGATCTTACTACTGATGAAAATTCTCATACACCTATTTTTTTCTCTTCTTTTTCATTATCTTATATGCAAGAAAATCTCTTATTTTTTTTTTCCTTTGCCTAGGCTCAGCTCTCAGCCTTTCAGGACTTGTCGTGTCTCCATTAATGCATGCATATCCTTCGGCATGGGAAAATAACCCGTCTGACTTCCTCAGTACTTTGGACGTAGGAGGATGTCATTTTCTTTTCAACACAAGTTACCTCATTTTGGATCTGTCATGGCTCTCCCCTTATTTATTCGTGCGATGGGTTTGCGTGCGCGTAGTGCTTTCTTTCTTGACTATCAAATATCAATATGATTTTGCGGATTCGCCTCCAACTGCATGTCCGCTGTGTATCTCTTCTGTCGCCTCTAATTTTTCATATCGTCTGATTATAATCCGAACTAGTTAGATATAAGTTAGTATTGATGCTAAAGCAAGTCATATTAAATATATTATTCTATGGTCGGAGTATGAAATTTTATTTTTCAAATAAAATAGTTAATCTTTTTTCCTCAAGATTTAAAATTTTATTTTCCTATAAAATAATTTACTCCCCACCAGATAACAAAACATCATCTAATTATGATAACAAAACAACATCCAATTAAATTAAATACCTTCCTAGTACGTATATCTAATTTAATTGCATCCCACTAAACAAATTATTTTTCAAAAAGTCGAATTATACTTGAAACATTTGCTGGTCGGAAAATTGTCATTTGTATGATTATGTATATCTTCGTATTCTTGTTCTTGTATATATTTCTGATTAAAAGAATCTTAATTATTATGCTTGTAATTTGTTATGTTATTTTTTTTTAAACGTTTATTATTTTTATCTACATTTGTAATTATTTGAATATATTTTTGTTTATACGTACTGTTAAAGGAATCTTAATTATTATGCAATTTGAATATATTTTAATTAAATTAATTAAATTTCTTCATCTTATTTTTTTTTACTATTTCAAATGGTCATCATTTAAAATGCATGTGATGTACTTAAACACCTAGCTATCTGAAAAGGTCTCGGATATACTACCGTTGAATGCATGATGCATCTCATCAATTTTCAAACTTTCTCTCACCAAGCCACTTTAGTACATTGAACAAACTACCAATAATAATCTCATTAAAGCTGATATTTAATGGATGTCAATATCGCATTAAAAACAAACTATCCAGGTGACTATGCCACCCTCACTTTTTCCACTTCTATACTTGTTTAAATTGGAGCAAGTGCAACAATATTTTTTTTTTTTTTTTTACTTGAAGTGCGAAAGAATTTAATTTTTCCATGATAAGACAATTATTTTTTCATTTATTTCAATTTTATATTTAATAAATACTTTTTATTTTTATTTAAAATTAAATGTGTTATTATTAAAGGAAACAATTAATACATTAACAATTTATATGAATAGCTTCGTTTACTTTTACGGGGACCACCATCGAGAGATGTAACATTTTGTAGTTTTATATGCATCTGTGGAAAATTGATCTGCGAAAATTTGACAATATCTTATTTTCATATTAGGCATTCCTTAATGTCATTCTATTCATTTTTTTTATTAATTTATTAAAAGTCAGTAGACATGTATTGTCATATATAAAAAAGAAGTAAAACTAGAGTGTTCTTAAGCTCACTAAGGTGTTTGGTGAGCTTAACTCCAAAATATATTATTTCAGTTTCAAACGACAAATTTAAACAGTTGAAATCAATCTAGTTCACAAGTGATGAATTTACATTCAAAGATTTTAAGTTTTCGAATTATTTTAGTATAAAGTAAAGCGGTCAAAATTAGAAGGTTTATAAATTAATTTTAATGCATTCATTTTTTGAAATCTTTTTTGACCGCTCGATCCTATACAAAATTAATTTTTTTGCATTTAGCCACATTACTCGTAAGATAGAAGGATATCAACGGTTTGAATTTGTCGTTTGAAATCAATCCAATAAATTTTAGAGTTGAGTTCACAAAAAAAAAATTAATGAAGTTAGGAACACCTAAGATTTTATATTAAACCTCCATAGGCATATAACTTGAAAAATTATTGACGGTTATAGGAAAAGATTACGAGTTACATAGTGCAGCGGCCTGCTATGCTAAGCTGGGTTTTGTTTAGGCTTCAACAGGCCGTGAGGCCCAAAATCAGTTGCATGCATAGATAAATGAAGTATCACCATTCACCACCTTTCCACTCTTGCTCAGTCCTTGCCCTTGCTCTGAGTCTCTGAGATGTCCGCTCAAAAACCCTAAACCTAGTTAGTACCTTGCTTTTGTTGCTTTTGGCGTGTGTTACTTAGCTCCGTCGCTGCCACTCCAGTCTTTAGGTACCGAATCTCCATTTCTTTTTTAGTTTAAGAGGGATGATGACAACTTAGTCTTAGCGGTAATTTATCAGAGGCTTTCCTTTTTGTTTAATTTTAATGAATTTGCTCTGTCCTTTAGGCTAAAAATAGAGACAGTGCGTTTTGTTTGCTCAAAGTTGCGGGTTTTGATTTTAGAGGAATACTTATTATTATTTGATTAATTGATTTATGTTCAAGACAAAGTATTGGACGACCATCAATTCGATCTTTGAATTTTATGAAAATAAAAATAATTTTATGGAAATCTTTTATGAAATGTTGATCTACTTTTGTTTTTTTTAAAAAAAAAAAATGCATTATATTTGTTTTTTTAAACAACAAGCATTATATTCATTTCACTTAAAAAGTATATTACTCTTAAGCTTGACAGGTATATGGCTGTTGTTGGTTTTTTTTTTTTTTATAGAGAAACTGTTGTTGTTAACTTCTTATTGAATTTAGTAATGGGAAGAGAATGCCTTCCTCAAAAAAAAAAAGTGTAATGGGAAGAGAAAACGTGGGTGACAGAGGAGGTAATCAAAACAAAAAAGACTTGAGTGTAGAATAAGAAAACAAAAAATGAGAAGAAATCTCTAATGCAATTTGTCAATTTTCACATACAATTAAATCCGACCAACTACTTTTACTTCTCTTTTCTCTTGATGCCTGCAAGGTTATTACAACTCGATCCTACACATTCGCTATTAGTGTTATTCCCGAATCCTTGTGGGTTCTTTGTTTTTCATTCTCAGAGGAATTTACTCAAACAGTCGGCGTGCATCAATCTTTTTTCCTCTTCTATTTCATCACCTTTTTTCCCTCTATCATCTCTATAATTGCTCTGTCTTTTCTTCTCTCTTGAAACCCAGCTTCATCCAAACTTAATTAAGCTAGTTGTAAGTCAGCTGCAGAGTGAAGGATAATTTTAAACATTGGATAAGGTAAGTATTTTATATGATCTGTTTATCTAGCAGACTTCTTGTTTATATTTAGATAGTAGCCTTAGTTACAACAGTACATAAGACGAAAAAAAAATAGTTAAAGATAAAACAAAACTTCTTAAGGCTTTCATTAGATCAAACACTCAAAAGAACTAATTTTTTAAATCTCCTTCGTAGATTTGACCCGACATGGCGAAGTTCTTGATCAGATTTTTGCTTCCTGACAGTGAAAAGAAGATGGTATTTAATTACTTCATATCTGTTTATACCATGTATGTTCTTCAGTATCTTGAAAAAAATGATCCTATCCAGTTTAATATTTTAGATATATTTGTATTTATATATGTTTTACATAGATTTAGTAAAAATGTTATACACATATGTTCCTTTTTTTTTTCTCTTCCTGAATAACATTTCAAACATAAGGCATAACATTATTTCAAATAGAGATTTGATCTTTCAATTTATATTCCTATAAAAGTCTAAAGTATGGATTATTGAACTGGTGTGAGATCTGACTACAAATAGTTGTACCATGCAGAGAATCCCAGTCAAGTTTGCAAGGCTACTCACCACTTTCAACAAGGTCTCAATATTGAGTCCCTTGGGAAAAACATGGAATGTGGAGCTGAGTATGTCCAAGACCATCACCTACTTCACAAATGGATGGCCTGAGTTTCTAAAAGCCCACGAGATACAACACGGTTACTCCATGGTGTTCTCTCATAAGGGGCAATCAAATTTCTCTATTGAGATTTTTGACAATACATCTGGCCTCAAAGAGTACAATGGCACTGCACATGGAAAAAGAAATGCTCATAGAGTGGGTCGCCAGGCGCATGATGTTTCTCATGACGGTTAGTTCTATGGTTGTGTATATGTTGACTGGTTCTAATATGGTCTGATTGTGGGGGCATTTTTGTTAAAAATTAAACAAAGGTGAAGGGAATTTGACCCTTTCGGCCCATCAATTGACCCCTATTTTTTTACATTTTATCTAATTTTCTAAATAATTTAGATTAAATGTCATGGTATTGTAAAATTGATCCTTATTCTCTAGATGAAAATTTTATATGATTGACCTCCATATGTATTTGGCCTCTATAGTTTGAAAGTCTATTATGATGCATCTACAATGAATGTCTTGTTTTATAAATCAATAATTTTATTTAAATCCTAGGGATAATTTAGAATTTTTTTCTGTATGATCAAAATATGAAGTATTTTACATAACTGATCAATATTTTTGATTAAATACTAAATGATTGATATGACCTTCACCTGACATGCTAGTCAGTGGGTTAAAAAAAATACTTAGCAGTTCGGTCTAAGCCTTCTTATCTCAGGTCTAGCTCTTCAACTTGTTTGGTCTAAACTTGTGCAAAATTGGGGCTAAGACACCATCTTTCAGATAAAATAAACAAGTTAAACAAATTTTGTGACTGTAATTTACAAAATTTTGGTCTCATTTTATAATTTTTAATTAATGTAATAATGGTACTTGCTCCAGGAAGCAACACTGACGATTCCTACACTGGATCCGAACATGAAAGTTCTGCATACAACAATGAAGAAAATGACTCTGAAAGCTCCTACACTAGCTATGAAGTTAACAACTCTTATGATACTAAATTAACTGGTAAAAAAAATATATAAATAACTTGTCCAATTTGATTTTTTTTTGTAGTTATTTTACTTCATTTACCAGTTTGCAATATTATGGACTATTCGTACATATATTTTATTTTTTAATAGGGTAAAATGCATATTTTAGAAATCTAAAATGAGTTTTCATAGAAAAAGTAATAAACAGGAAAATTTTGTGAGTTTTTATTTTAGAAGGGTAAATATGATATTATGAATTTTAGATGGGGAAATATGTAAATTCGAAGTTTTTAGGGTATACATAAAATTCCCTCTTTTTTGGGAAAACCTTTACCGGTTTGTTTGCAATGGTATGGACTATTTGTAATAGGTTAAGTTTCAATTATGGAGAACTTGGTACAAAATAACTTATTTTAGAGTAAAATACTTTGCATCCTCTAATATTTCTCCTTTTTCCAAATCATGACATAGAGCCTGAGACCACTAAAGTGAAAGATCTGAAGGACAAAAAGGGCAAGAAAGGTTTGTTATTTATGAATGAATCTGAGGACTATTTCAAAATTGTGATCGATCTAGTATATATTCAGCATTAATCCAAATTTTAACTGTATAATAGAAGAGACAACTGGTATCAGGCTATCCGGGTGAAGGAAGTAAGATAAATCTTTGCTTCATTGACGTTGATATTTAATCCAAATTTGTTAATTTTAGTATACATTTCTTATGCAGCAACAATACCTTCCAGTGTGGATAAGAAAACCCAAAATTCAAATAAGAAAAATAGAAGAGTCAACCAGAGAGGCAAGAGATCAAAACTTGTGAAGAATGTAAATTCCAGTGCATCAATAAAGACTACAACCTCAGTAAGTGGATCAAATAAGAAAAATAGTGGAATCATTGCCATCAATAAAGACTACAACCTCAGATACTTGGTACGCATATTTATGTTTCCCTGCAATTAAAAAAACAACAAATAAACAACATACAATAGATGTTCCTCTTGGCATTTCCATTATTTATTTCCTATTTTTCTTGTAAGAAAGTATTATAATTTCTTCATTGACTCTTATTTCTTTCCAGCCCCTGAGAAAAGGCTTCTGTGATGACTCGCAATATGAACTCACAGAAGGCGAGGCCACGGTGAAGAATGAAAGGGAAGAGGCATACCCTGTGAAATACAAAGTTTGTGGCAACTACAATAATCTTGGTAAGGGTTGGAGCAAGTTTTGTGAGGCGAATGGTGTTCGTTTAGGCGACCTTTGCCTAATTAAAATTATTGGTGACAATGAATTCCTTGTCAAAATTAAGCACCACTAGCTGTTATATATATAATATGAACATATTTGGTTTTGTGTTTGTTTGTGTAGCCACTAGCCATTAGCTCTATATGTAGATTCAACCATTAAAATTCTATTAGTTAATTTGTATTAGTCTATCTATCTAGTTATTAATTTATGAGTCAAGCATATGTGCAAAGGGGTTATCTTATGTAATTATAGCATGGACGCACTAGTGAATAGTGACTGGTTGGAATCGGGGGCAGTCCAATGGGTTCAATGTCAGGTCAGAGTTGTCTGATTTGCATTAAGATTCGCATGAAACTTCAATGTGGATCGGATGGCTGCAACCCCAGGCATTGAACCGAGGTTGGTCTGCTTCCCATCGAAGCACCCCCACTCGCCGATTAGTATCGTATGGTCCAATCTCTAGTTTTCATTGCGTACTAGAACCCTAAAATAAATTAGTATTTGTACGTACGTATACATATGTACATGATAAAAAAATAAAATCAGATTCTACCAAGTGTAGTGTGAATAAACGCAAAAAAAAAAAAAAATATATAAGGAAAAGAAGCAGATATTTTGTCATGCTTGTGGTAAACGTGCTATTAAATTGATGTTGGGCTTAGTTTATGGGCTAGCATAGTGATATTTCTTTTGTTTTATAATTGATGCAAAAAATTCGATCGATTTGGGAGCACTCAGAATAGTTGCGTCAGATCAATTTAACTGTTAAGTTGAACCAGTTCATCAACTAGTTGGGTGTCAATCATAAGAATTCAGATCTTGTCAGGTAGACAGGTATCTAATAAAAATAAGATAATAACCGTTTATTTCAAACTGGTACGAATCTCAAAGACCTCTTCTGCATATAAGGCAAGTCCGATATAAAATTGTTTGACTGGAGTTTTCTCAAATGTTTGTGGTAGCTGGAATTCGTATCCTCTGCATTAACTCAAAAGGAAATCTTTTGAGTTATTCTATCTGGATCATCCGATCTATTTTAAGATCTGTGTGGATTGACTTTGTTTAAAATTATACGGATTAATTCAAAAGATTCCTTTTGAGTTAATGCAGAAGATACGCGAACAAGCTGAGCGGATACTCTAGCCATAATGAAGATACTTGAAAATTTTGAAAGAAAATTAAATAAGTGCATACACTTTTTACAAAGGAGCTCTACTATTGGACTATTGATTTGATTGAGGGAACTAATTTTCGTGTAGCATGTCGATGTAACAAGAGACAATTTTTTTTTAAATGTTCAAAAGTAAGTTGCTACAAGAGAAGAAAATTTCTTATTAAATGTTCTAATAGAGCAAAGAACAGCCAACGATCCAGATATCAGTAGGATTCTTTATCTAGGTGAACTCATGAGAAACAATAATTCATATCACCCAAATTAACATAATATTTATGTTTAGATTAGGACCGTTCAATTGATATCCAACAAGACTGCACGGAAGAGTTGCGAAATATTAGTAACAGGGGGCCCCATAACAGGTTCGCCTTCTCCTTTTTTTTTCATCCTTATCGCCGGGCGTGTCCGTCATCAAGAAAGTGCATCAGTTCTACAGTTAATTTCTTTAAAAGTTCATAAAACATCTAAAACGGTAATTTCTTTTAAATTGCTAATGTGATGTGTTAATAGTTAATATAATTGTTGGGATGTGCTACATTTTTTAAATTAACAAGTTTGCTTTAAAAGAAAACATTTTCTTAATTATATGCTAGCTAATTGATTGGTTTCAATTCTTTCTTTCCGTAAATGAGTCACTTAATTGCAATTCATAATTAATTTATGGGATGGAGTGATTTAGAAATTATGGATCTCTTAATTGCTAAACTCAGTGGCGTGGTTAATTTTAACTTCTAATGTTTATTAGGATGAAGATGCTCAAATGATCTACAAAATTGAGATTAATCTCTTACCCCATGTTTGGTTGTGAACTAAAGGTGGAATAAATATTTTAGGCCACTATTATTCCACCAAATATGACTTAAACTGACTAGCCAAATATGAAATAGCTTTAAATTTAATCCAGCCTAAACAGGTCTAAATTAACCCACCTCTTGAAGTGCCTTAATTTTTTCTTCAATTTTATGCCACTAGGGTCCATTGTCATTGAAGTTGAACCATTTCACTCTACTCTCCTCATAAATTTAAGCACAACCAAATATAAATTATTTTGACTGGACTAATTTAGTCCACAATTAAACATGGAATTACTGTTTTACCACGTTGTTCCAAAATCCCATTATGTAAATTAACCGTATATTTGTGCGGATCCTTTATCCTATGTTATTTTATTCACAAATTATTTTCCGAACTTGTTTTTCAAATTAAAATAGAATTGTTATAATGTGAAAATTAAAGTGTTGAATTGTATGTAAATAAGAAACTTATTATATTGATTTGTTATTTTAAATTTAAATTTAGGAGTTATTGTATTGAACATAAATGAGAATTTTCGGGTTTCAGACAATTTTTTTCTATCTCAAAACAACCGTTACGGGCTAAATCCGATAATAGATCTTTTCACAACTTTCCGGAATAAGGTCATAACGAAAAAAAATCATTTTTTCTTATCAAAAGTTACGCCTTTTAAATATTTGAATTTGTATATTTTTTGTTAGATTTGTTTGACCTGCAAATTAATTTATTCTGATTAAAATTAGTTTGTTGGTAAAATTTATTGTCAACGAATTAATTGTCAAAAAAAATTATATTTTATTAATTTAATCTGTAAATCAAATTAGAATTATTTGAATGTGGAAAATTTAAGTGTTGAATTGTAAGAAATACAACCGTAAGGAACTGCAAAAGATTTTTGGTTCTTTTGCAATGGAATTATTTTTTTGACCAACCGTGCAACGTTGTGAAACGTTAACTTTTTTTCCATGGCTTAGAAAAAAATTGATCATATTTTTCATTCTTTTCAATAATATTTACTAGTATCTAAAAATAAAAGTTTCTGATATTTTTTGCAAGAGTAAATTTTTTATCAAAAGAACGGTGAATATGACATGGGCCCATCTAATAGTTATTCCTATTACCTATTACTTGAAACACTGGTTTGTTACTTTACAATATACGTTTGCATATTGCATTCTAGCAATTAAATTAATATTTGTTTCATCACTATTTCGTTTATCTTGCTACTTTTGATCAAGTGATCAATTAACTTGCTATATATCGAAATGTAACAATTGATACATAGTTGATTCTTATAATTCATACTGATTAATACGATTTAGCATACTAATGCAAAGATTCTCTATGAATCCTTAATTGAAAAAAAAAGTTGAAGAGGTAAGAAAAAGGTAGGAAATATGGGATGACGTACTTGAAACCTCACCTGGCTGATGCTGAAACATAAAAAAGAAGTATACATACATACTACAGAGCCTTGACTAGAGTTACTTTTGTAAATTCTAGAGGATTATCAAGTTGAGCAATACTGATAAATCTCTGTACTATACAAGGAATTCTAATGCTCATATATGATTAAAACCTATGTGGCATGGATACGGATACGGATACGGCGATATGTCAATTTTCAAAAATCATGGATATGATACGGCTGCTATATATATTTTATTTTAATAATTTTATTAATTTACATTTGTATTATATAATTAAATATTAAAAATCAACTCAAGTTTATGTTAAATATAAAAGTTAGTACTTTCAAACAACAAAATCGCTATAGTGCAGCGGTAAAGCAGTTGGTGCAAAAAAATTTTTTTGTCATGTGCGGTGCACAGGACCGTGTCCATGCGTGGTGCACCATGGTGTTTCGGCCGTATCAGTCCGTATCAGCCCATTTCAGTCCGTATCTGAGCCATATCAGATGGTTAGAGATACGCTAGCTAGCGTATCCAGTACGTATCCGGTACATATCGTACCCGTATCCGTATCCGATACGCATCCGATACGGGTACGGGTCCCAGTTTGAAATATCCGAATAACATAGATTAAAACAAGTCGGGAGAAATAATTAAAATTAAACCAGAGGATTTCCCTTAACTTGTCCGCTTCAATTCGAGAGAGAACAATGTCTCCCCAGCCCCTAAGATGGGGCATTAAATGTACTGCTTGTAGCTATTGTAAAATATCAAGGAGTTTGAAAGGTAGATGTACGTACCTTTCGTGTGACAATTAATCGTGGCTGATAATTTAAGATAAATTGATTCCAAATTATAGCATTTTCATTGTTGGAATAACTAGAAATGGTACAAGCTAGTGATAGGAATAATATCATTAATTATGCATTCTCATGTATAAAGATTGAAAACTTCACCGCTTCATGTATTATTGAATTTAAAAAGTAATTAAAATAGTACTATTTAGGTTAGTGTGATAAAAATAGTACACAAAAGTGATAATTTATAATAATATATATGAGAAAAATATTAATTTTATATCAAAGGAAGAGCTAAGAAAATGAATGGGGTCAATTTACTCTCAATTTTTTTATTTTTTTTATATTTATATATAATTTTCTATATAATTAAGAGTAAAATGTCATGGTATTGTAAAATGGACTATTATTCTCTGCAGGAAAATTGTATATAATTTATCCCATATGTGTTTGATCTACATAGTTCAAAAATTTGGCTCCGCCATTGTATTATACTATTTGAAATTGTATAAATGTTATTTAAGTTATATGATTCGCAGTGTAATAACACAATTTTATACCATTTCAAAAAGAAAAAAAAACAAGTGTTTGAATTACATCTAAACAATAATAGATCGTTGTTATTCTTGAGATACTGCTATTTTCATACATCTAAACATATCCTTATTAGTATTTTGTAATTTAAAATATTGTAAAATGTCACAGTTAGTTAAACAAATGACGTCTAGGATTATAAATTAGATTCTAAAATTACATATACTATAAATTAATTAAATAATCTAATAAAAGTTAAAGTCATGAAAATTTAGTTTTAATAAAATTAATTCGAGCACTAACTTTTAATATAGTGCTCGGAAAAGTACAACTAATAATATAGATATTAATTATAGAAATCAAATAGATATTAATTCATACTTAGTAGTCTCAATCAAGCATTTAAAAAAAAAAATTTCTAATTAATACTTTTCATTTACGTATCAATCGAGTCATACTTCCTACTAAACAATAACTATCTAGTCTTATCCAAGTGGAAATTAGGTCTATATTTTGGCAATGAAATGCTTGTCCCCGCTCCGGAGAAAACTTTTGCCCTCAGGAGAAATAGACTCTCTGGCTGTGAAACGATAAAAAAAATATATAAAAAATTCATCAACTTTTTTTACTACGATCGAAATATTATATATTTTGTATTATTATTAAAGTATGAATTGTATATAATTTATTAATTAATGTGAATAATATATTTAATACGGTTCAAACTTTAATTTATTAGGTAATAATACATGGTTTTCACTTTATACAAACTTAATTTCTTCAAACGTTACATTAATTGTCACAAATCCACAATTACATTTATAATACTTTTTTAAACACAAAATTTAAAAAATAGTACAGCGCAGCGCGGCATTCAATAAAGTGTTTTTAATTTTTATTTTTGAAACAACAAATTTGTACACCATTTGAAATGTAATAATTGATACATAATTTTTACTTATAATTCATACTAATTAATATGATTTGGCATGCTAATGCAAAGATTCTCTATGAACCCTTAATTGAAAAATTAGGTTGAAGAGGCGAGGAAAAGGTAGGGAAAATGGGACGACATGAAACAACCTCTCCTGGCTAATGCCAGAAACATGAAAAAAAAAAGAGTATACATACAAAATACATAACCTTCACTAGCTAGAGTTACTTTTGAAAGATTTTCTTTAATTGAACTATGTAATATGCTTTTAGAACATATGTAAATTCTAGAGGATTATCAAATTGAACAATATTGATAAATCTCTGTACTATATACAATGGATTATAATGCTCATATATGATTAAAACAAGTCGGAAAAAATAAATAAAATTTAACTAGAGGATTTCCCTTAGCTTGCCCACTTCAATTTGAGAGAGAACAGTGTCTTCCCACTCTCGGAAGATAGGGCATTAAATGTACTATTTGTAGCTATTATAAAATATCAAGGAGTTTGAAAAGTAGATGTACGTACATTTCGCGTGAGAGTCAATCATGGTTGATAATTTAAGAGAAATTGACACCAAATTATAGCATTTTTATCGTTGGAATAACTAGAAATGATACAAGCTAGTGATAGGAATACTATCATTAATTATGCATTCTCATGTATAAAGATTGAAAACTTCACCGCTTCATGTATTATTGAATTTAAAAAAGTAATTAATAATATATATGAGAATAGTACACAAAGTGATAATTTATAATAATATATATGAGAAAAATGTTAATTTTATATCAAAGGAAGAGCTAAGAAAATGAATGCGGTTAATTTACTCTTAATTTTTTGTATTTATATATAATTTTCTATATAATATAGAGTAAAATGTCATAGTACTATCAAATGAACTATTATTCTCCGTAGAAAAATTGTAGATGATTTATCCCATATGTGTTTGATCTACATAGTTCGAAGTTTGGCTACGCCATTCTATTATACTATTCAAAATTATATAAATGTTATTTTAGTTATGTGATTCGGAATACTAGTGTAATAACACTAATTTTATACCTTTTCAAAAAAAAAAAAAATTGTTTGAATTACATCTAAAATATAATAGATCGTTGTTATTCTTGAGTTAATGCTATTTTCATACATCTAAACATGGCCTGGTTAGTGTTTTGTAAGTTAAAATATGGTAAAGTGTCATGGATAGTTAAACAAATTCTAGCAATCTAAATTGGATATCAAAATTACATACTATAAATTAAATAATCCAGAGAAATAAAGGTTAAAGTCATGAAAATTTACTTTCAGTAAAATTAATTCCAACACTCACTTTTAATATAGCGCTCCGAAAAGTACAACTAATAATTAATATAGATATTAATTAAAGAAATCAAATAGATTTTTTTGAATGAAGATTGGGAATGAGTGAATGATATAAACAGTTTAAAATTCACAAAATCGGGTGGAAGAGAAGATAGAATGCCCACAAGACTTGTCAAACGCTGTGAATGGATGTGAGTGAATTGGATTTAATTGAGATGTGTCAATTAATGGACAAAATCGATGCCTATGAAAATTCTAATTAATACTTTTCATTTACGTGCCATTCGAGTCATCCTTCCAAAGAATTATCAAACAACAACTGTCTAGTCTTATCCAAATTAAGACTATGGGTGTCAATGGCACTCTTTTATATGTTTATCCGATCCGTGTCGCATCTGAAACCACATATAAAGGTAAGATTATTTTTTTGTTAGCTTATTGGGTACGCATAAGAATAACGATTTTTTTTTCTGTTATCATACCCGTATTCGTATAAGATAATTTCTAAAAATAAAATTATATATATAGATATATATTTGTATGAAAATAATACATGATACAATAAAGTTTTGAATTTATTAAACATTCATAATACAAATTAGTTATATTAATTATTATTCTTATTTTCTTCTTGTTTTGAATTTTTTTTATCAAAAGCACAAATCGAAATATCAACGACATTTTTTTATTCATTTATCCGACTAATATCGTATTTGAAAAGACAGATAATTATTTTTTTTATTATTATAATAGATATGGATATGAATCTTCACCCGATCGCACGTTTCCAAGTGGATTGATAAGTCCGCGCCCCGGAGAAAACTTCTGCCGCCAAGAGAAAAAGGCTCTCTGGCTCGTCAAGTGAAACGATAGATTTTATATATAAAAAAAATTCATCAACGTTTCACTACGATCCAAATTTTATATATTTTGTATTATTATTACAGTACGAATTATATATAATTTATTAATTAATATCAGTAATATATTTAATAAGGTTCAAATTTTATGCAAACTTAATTTCTTCAAAAGTTACATTAATTGTCACAAATCCATAATTTAGAAGACATTCTTTTTTTTTTGAGAAAAAATGTAGGAGTCTAGCTCCTAGATTCCATTGATAAGGACACCAGTGGTGTCAAAATTACAGAGTTTGAAAAAGTTCAAAAAAGCTGAAAAAAGAAAGAAAGAAAATGAACTAAAAGAAAGGCAGTAAACATACAATGCCTCTGAGGCATGCCACTCTCTAACCTATAAAACAAACTGATTTTTATGTGATCCTTTCTTTGTAATTTCAAACCAACTCTGAGCTTCTTGCGCCATTTCCAGTGCTAGTAGCGTATTTGTTCTGCATGTTTCTTGAAAAATGCATCTGCATCTTTCTCGCTACATGACAAAGCATACTGTCAATATAATTTGTTTAGTAAATTTTAGAAGACATTTATAATACTTTAAAAAAAAAAAAATCAGTACAGCACAAGGCAGCGCGGCATATAATAAATTGTTTATTTTTATTTTTGAAACAGAAAATTTATACACCATTTGAAAGGTAATAATTGATACATAGTTTTTACTTATAAGTTCATACTCATTAATATGATTTGGACTAATTTTTAGTGCAAATAATTTGTGCATGCAGGATTTACACTAATTAAGGATGAACCTTGTATAAATATATACATATATATTTAATTGCATAAAAGTTTTTTTTTTTTAAATAATAGTCCAGCGGTTCATTATCTCACTTGAAGACTTTTCAAATTTCAAGTCGCTCGTTAACTGTGACAGGTCTACCCAATTGCTGGTTAGTTTATTTATTTTCTAACAAATTAAGATTATCCTCATCCTCCTATAAATCAGGCCACATATGTAGCCTGTTCAGCCATCAATCACACAACATAGAAGCAATGAAGTTATTATTGACAGTAGCGTTTCTGGTTCTAGTACAGTGGGAGAATGTATGTGTAAGCGGGTGAGACTCAGTACAGTGCAGGGAAGAGGAGAGGTTGGCTCTTCTACACATCAAAGCTTCAATATCCTTTACTATTCACTCTTTAGAAGGCAAGTGGGAAGGCAAGGAGTGCTGCCAATGGGAAAGAGTCACCTGCGATCCGATCACTGGCCACGTAACTCAACTTGACCTTGGCATATCCCTTGATGATGATGATTGGAGCGATTATTATTATCATGAGGGTATTTCACTAAATGCCACTTTGTTCTTGTCTCTCCGTCAACTAAGATCTCTGTCATTATCTACACATGGCATATATAATTGTACGGATGGTGCTGGTATGTATCTTCACATTTCTTTCTTGTTTGAGAATTATATATGTATACCCCGCCTGACTGTATATATAGCTGGTGTTGATTAACAATGAAATTACAAGTACTAACGTACTTCTCATTTTGCTTGAGCATTTGTGGTGGGTACGGGTACTTTTGTGGTGGGTACAGGTACTTAACAGATATATATATATATAGAGAGAGAGGTTGGCTATGCTCAAAATGTTTGTTCCTAGTCTCAGGAACAAATAATTTGATTGTGTGATTTTCAAAGTCCAAACGGTCAATCCAAATAGACAAGTGTTTAACCTATATCAAAATGTGCTTGGAGACCAAATTTTACATTTTTTTGGAATTTTTTTACTATTTATTAAGATGGTTTGAATATTGTTGTTTTTCAATGTTGTAGAATTTTAATAAAAACAGTGATTTTTAAACCATCTTAATAAATAGTAAAAAAATTCCAAAAAATGTAAAATTTGGTTTCCAAGCACATTTTAATATAGATTAAACATCTGTCGGTTTTGATCGACTATTTCAACTTTGAAAATCAGAGAACCGAATCATTTGTTCCTGAGACTAGGAACAAAAGTTAGTCAATAAAGTGGTATCTAAAAACTTCTATCTATTATCTATAATTGGATTTGAATCAAAGACTGTTACCGTATGAAAGCAATATTCTAACCCCTGAGTTAAGTAAGTAATTCAAAACCAAAAACGGTAATCTCACTCATACGGTGAATAGCACATTCCTTAGTTCTTTTCATTCTCCAAAAAAAATAAGTTTTTCAAATTATTTCTTCCTTATGAAAAATCGATCATGTCAGAGCGTTTCCGGGGTCGAATCCACTTTGAATTTGGAGCTTAGCCAACCTCTCTCTCTCTCTCTCTCTCTCTATATATATATATATATATATATATATATAAATATATATATATATATATATGCTTGATTTATGAAGGCTAAATAAAACTACTGAACTGTAATTGCTCTAATTTTAGGACAACTTAGGACAACTTACACTTTCCAATTGTATTCATAGATGAGAATTTTCTAGAGAACAAGTGCAATACAAAAAAAAAAAAAAAAAAAAAAACCCTCCAAAATGTATATTTACCTTAGTTTATTAGAATAACCACTGGTCAATTTTTTATAAATAGGGACATGCCCCTATTTTTTTATCAAAAGAAAAGAAGAAAGAAATAAACAATTCCTAATGCAATTTTTCGTTTGTTCTTTTTAGGACTTGAAATATGGTCCAATTTAACAAAGCTCGAGATTTTAGATCTTTCTTGGAACTCCCTGGACGGAAGCATCATATATAATTTGGCGAGTGTTCCATCACTTCGTAAACTCGACCTGAGTAGGAATTATATAAACAATAGTCTGCCCAATATCAAAGGTAACAAAATTCAATTAATTAATGATTTATTTAATGTGCTTCCTTCTTTAATTGATCAAGAAAGTTTCGTCCATATATATATATCTATATTCATGATCTTTTGTATTGAATGATAAACTTTCCCAAATACTAATGAAGAAACTTTTTACCATGACTTTTTCATAATTAATAAAAATACACGGCCAATTGTGGAGCCATGCATGTCATCACAAAATTGAAGTTGTCAGCTTTTTAATTAGCATCTATGAGGTTACCTATATGCTTTGTTAAAAATATATAATACCACTTTGTTTATAATAGCACTTTGTTTTTCTATACCACATCTTTCCATGATATTTGAAACACAATCAATTAAGATTCAAACCGCGCCATATGAAGAGTGGAAAGGAATTAAAAATATATTTGACCTAATTTCAAAGTGGTTTGCTAATATAAAAGATCGAGCTGTTTCTGGTTTGCTGATTTGAGAATCCTTTTGTTAGGGTTTGAATATTGGTCCAATTTGACTAAGCTAGAGATGCTAGACCTTTCACACAACCAACTGGATAGAGGCATGATTTCCTCCCTGGCCAAAGTATCATCACTTCGAGCACTTTATCTGGATTATAGTTATAATTATATGATGGGAGGAAATGTCCCAGTCAAAGGTAACCTTTTATAAACGGACCATTTTATATTTATGACAACAATAACGTTTGTTTTATTTTTCTTCAATTTGATCGATATTTCAATGGAAAAATCTGACAGATCTTAGTGCACTAAATTTGGAGGTGGTTAGTCTAACCGGATGTCTACATCAATATTCTGGGAGTTCTCTTGATTTGGGACATTGGTCTTCTCTTAAAGCCCTTTCGTTGGCGCACAATGGTCTAAATGACAGTTTCAAATTAGAAGGTAATTTACAATTAATTACCAAATTAAACTAATTCTTATTAATGCAAAAGAATAAATTAAGTTATATTTTCTGCAGTCTCTCTACATCGGTAGATCACAGATGTTTGACATCATATAATTAATTTGTTAAATTTGGTATAATTCTGAACATTAATATAATTAGAGTATTAATTCTTGATGTCAGGTGTCAGGTGGTATTAGATTTTAATCATTTACTCATGCAGCTCTGCAAGAATAGTGAAAGTAGTGTCCGGTAAAATATATTTTTGTGTTAATGAATATCTGAAGAAACCTTGCATGAGCATTTTAAAATAATTTAAAAAATACTTCCCGATTAATTATCTTCTTGATATCTAAGCAATCAGTATATATATATTTATTTCACATTCACCCCATAAACGACTAATGTACATTCATGAGTTTCCATTTTAATTTCAACAAGATTTTCTGTCTCTTTTAGCTAGTTTGTATTTCAGACATTACATTGAGTTTTTAAACAAAATATAAAGAAAAAAATGAAAAAAATAAAAATAAAGAAATGCTAGCTACCTCATAATTGACCTTATGGATTTCACATTTGTAAATCTTATTTGACAACATTTATTGTTAATTTTATAGGGCTATGCCGATTGAAGAATATCGAGGAATTAGATCTTTCACATAACCGTTTTAGTGGAAATCTTCCTTCTTGTTTGAGAAATCTTTTTTCTCTCAAGTTAGTTGACTTGTCAGATAATGATCTTGAAATAAATTTTCCCTCCTCCATTTTTGAAAGACTCGTGTTCCTAAGGTACCTTTCCCTATCAAATAACAATATTGAAGGGAATCTATCCATAAGGTCATTTTTCAACCATTCTAATTTGGAAGCTCTGGGGCTCTCAACAAGGGCATCATCACACTTTCAAGTCGAAGTTGTGAATCTGCCTTTTCAACTTGAAGTTCTTGAACTAGCTAATTGCATTCTTGATGTTGAGCTGACATTCTTGTATTCTCAGCATAAATTACAAGTATTGGACCTCTCTAATACTCGCTCCAAGGGTCCCCTTTCAGCTGTGTGGTTTTTGTTAGAAAACAATACGAACTTGACCCGATTAGATTTGCACAAAAATTTCTTCGCAGGGCCTCTTCAACTTCCCTTTTTAATTCATGAAAAACTCATAAATTTAGATATATCTGACAACTATCTTGGCGGGGCATTACCAGTTAACATTACAACTAAGCTTCCAAATTTATTGTCTCTTAACTTATCAAAAAACTATTTTCATGGCTCTCTTCCGCTCATATCAAAAAGCAATCTCGAAACTTTAGATTTATCTAGTAACAATCTCACTGATGATATACATAATAGTTTTTCAAGAATTCAGCCTTCAATCCCTCATTTTATGGATCTATCAAATAATATGTTTTATGGATCCTTTGGTTACAACATGAACTTTACTCCATGTGGCTTATTAATACTAAATGATAATAATATTAGTGGAGAGATTCCTTTCAGCATTTGCAATGCCAGTTTTCTAGTGTTGGACATCAGTAACAATGAACTAAATGGTGTTTTACCTGATTGCATTGCAATTGGAAAAGATGATCTTTGGGCGTTGAAGTTAAGTAGAAATCATTTAGAAGGATCCTTACCATTGGATATGTGTGTTGGGCAAGGCCGTTGGTTGCTTGATCTTTCAGATAACAAGCTTTCTGGATCAATTCCTCCTTGCTCTAACCAATCAGACTTACAAATTGTAGATATGAGCCAAAACAATCTAACCGGAAACTTCCCAATAACATGGCTAAATATTTCTTATATAAGAGCCATTTACATTGGAGAAAATTATTTATCTGGAGAGCTTCCAATTTGGATTGGTAAGGGGTCCTATCTCAGAATGCTCCAAGCAAGACAAAACTTTTTTCGAGGACCTATATCAAAACATATATGCCAATTAAGATATTTACGCATACTAGATCTGTCCCACAATAATCTTTCTGGAGAAATGCCATCATGCATTATAGATATGGGATCAACATCCGACAATTCCTTTTCCTTGGATTCAGGATTAATGGGTGGGATGGGTTATATAATCGACCTCAATGATGCCAATTTTCTCTTACGCAAAACATATATGGTCCGAATATATAATGAACTAGAGAATTTTGAAATGGAACTTATGTCAAAAGGAAGGTTAGATATCTATTTTGAAGAAATTTTACTAATGGAGAGTATAATAGATCTATCTTCCAACAAACTAGTGGGCAATATTCCCCAAGATATTGGTAAAATGAATTGGTTGGTAACACTGAATTTGTCGAACAACCATTTAAGCGGTGCAATACCGAATTCCATGTCAAATTTGCACCAATTAGAAAGTTTGGACCTCTCTCACAACTCTTTGACAGGGGAAATACCGAGAGAACTAACTAAACTAACCTCACTAGAATTCTTCTCTGTGGCATATAACGACTTATCCGGTCCTACATTAGGTGTAGAAGCACAGTTTATTTCATTTGATAAGAGCAGCTATGAAGGCAACCCGAATCTATGTGGGCCTCCCCTGCCAAAAAGTTGTGTCCCTACTGGCACAACAGAGCCTTCCCCGAATAAAATGAGTGACGACCGAATGTATGAAGGCACCGATTTTCTCATATTGTTTGGTTCTTTCTCTCTCTTCTTTGTGGTCAGTTTTTGGGGCTTCATAGCCGTTCTTTATTACAAGAGAAATTGGTGTTTTGTGTTGTTCAATATGGTGGACTGGTATGGTGATATGATATATGTGAAGGTTGTCATTTGGGCGAGAAAGATTAGAACTGCTTGAACTTGAAGTGTTAGCTGTTAGTCTTAATTTGGAAGGATAAATTTTAGTATATATATATACTGAATAAGCATGTTCCTATGTACTCTCTGTGTAAAATGTATTATAAATCTCAGTCAACTTTTGGCTTAAAATAATATCTTCGACAACTTTCATATATGTTGTGCCTATGCATTTTTTTTTTACGAACTTCTCAAGCCTTGGTAAACTTGGGACTGTGATTATGTAAACTTAGAAATATTATATGATTTTATAAACAATCGTCAGTTGGACGGTTTCACAATAGTTCCAACTAAGGCCCAAACTAAAAACAAAGGAAATAAAACCTGATATGAACTTGAGTTCCAATGGACCGTCCAGATAAGGCCCAAAATTAGAAAAGGAGGAAATCAAAATGAGAAGCTGAATTGATTGTGAAACATGTTACGCACGATACTTGAAAGATACTTTGACTAGTTGAAGTATTCAAAGTATTTTTTACTTTAGTTACTTGAATAAAAGACAATTTAATTAATTCGTTAATATGTTACAAATTTCAAAACCGTTTTCAGGGAATTTATAATCTTTCATACTTTTATATTCAATTCTTATAGTATTTATTAGTTTATATATTCTTGAGGTAGCTAAGATTATTTAGTCTGGATGTAGATTATTATTTTACAAACTCTCCCACTTAATATGAGCACAGGAGAATTTAGGGAGTGTTTGCATCACTACTCCAATTTGTTCTGCAAATTAATTTGGAAGTTGTTTTCCAACTCTCTTTTTTCCCTTTTTAAATTTGATTGATTTATCTAGTCAAGCTAGTGCTCTCTTGTAGTTTCTTAATTTTATAATTTCCGTCACTAAAGACAGTGTATCTAGGTCCATATCCATCAATAAACATGAACCACGCCGTTCACATATATATGACAATGCTCCTTGTGCTGATCATAATAATAATAGGTTTATGCCTGAGTTAACCCACCAAACGCAAATTAATTAGACCGGCCTGATCATAATAATAATTTTAAGCCTCCAAATTTAAGCCACTAATTATCTAGGTGGACCTTTATTCCTTGTGTGGCCTAATCCATGGCAGTTGTTGATCTAGGAAGTTGCATACTCAATTTCGTTTGGAAACATTTGTTTCAAGTAGTTGTTTGGATTTTTATGAATAATTATTTTGAGTGATGCAGATTTGATCATCAAATAATACACCAAATTTCACTACTAACTGATTTCAAAAAGGTAAATTAAACTATTGTCATTTCAGATTTGAAAACACACGTTATTGATCCTCGTATATTTTTTTTTGTTCTATGATACATCATAATGTTAATTGTCAATTTTTATTGATTTCCATTGCAAATGTTTTATTGAAGATAAATACAAATACATATGTGCATTATACATTTGAAGAAAGATATTTTTTTTCCCCCTCCTAATCTAGAATTCTAATATGAAATTTGGATTAAATTTAGAGTGAAAAATACAATAAATTTCTTGAATTCAGGTTGATATTTAATATCAAAAGTCAGAGTATTGAAAATTATAAGTTAGAGCAATGTTTTTTTATCTAGTACCCAATCAATTTGCTATTTAAATCCGATTCGCTATTTTTTTGCTCCCCCTACGAAATCAAAAGTATGCTTAAAAAGAAAAATTAGTAGTTTTTAATTATCTGTCCTTCAGGCTTCACCAGTCAATGGTAGTCTCAAACGTGACCAAATTAAACTGTGACATCTTAACATTTCTCTGTTTGCTTTCAACATCTTGAAAAAAGCATGTGCAAATCATCACTTATATTTTCAGGTTGATATATACTTGTTCTCTTTAACCTTCTATCTGGTCTTTTATTTTCTGAATCTTCAATGAGCCGAGTTAATTTGGTTTCATACTGAGTATTAAAATTTTATCATAAACCTGACATATTTTTGTGAATTGGTCGTTTGAAGTATTACCATAGAATGAGTTCTTCATTATTTCAACCTTATCATTAATTGAGATCAGAAACAAGCTTCATTATCATGCTACACTGAAATCAAGAACTGTACAGGAATAGTATAAACTGATACTTAAAAGAACCCTTTCATGAAAGTTTTATATATCAATAAGCAAAATGAAGTGATGCAGTACATTGCGGATATGCACCTAAGATCTACCTCAAAAAGATAAACAGATTTTTTATGAACCAACTTGAGATGAGATGGAAGAAGGAAAGTAGGAAACATCTAAACATTGTGTACAAATTATAAGTTTATAACATCAATTTTCTGTTTGTTTGATGTTTCACTCTTAAAATTTGTTGAAATTATAAAATACTTTAATTAGCGGTACGTTACAGAAAAGAAAAAGAGTTACACCTTGCAAGAAACTTATCTTAATTAAATTATGCCACTTGCTCTCTATAAGACACGTTACTCTCTTTTAAAAAAAAAAAACTAAGGAAGGATGACAGACACTTCTTATTTCTTTGGTGCCTACATCAAACACCCAAAATGATCGCACGTACATTTGTTTCCCAGGGCTGATGAACAGCTCCAACAACTTTACTCCAAAAGATTGCACATTTGTCTATTTTTACCTCTTTTTTCTTTTTTTGCACAACCTAATTACATTCAATCATATTAAAAAAAGTGGCCATTCATTTATATGCCAGGCGAAATTTCACTATGAGATGGGACATATCCGAGCAAAATTGACCCATCACTCGAGGAAAATTACAAAGATATCCAGTCTATTTGGAAAATAGCTGAGACTGCAGTGAGATGCACTAACCACTGTTCGACAAAGAGGCCCACCATGTCAGAAGTACTACAGGACATTCAAGTTGCCATCAATTCAACACTACTAGAATTTCCGCTTTTTCCATGAGGAGGAAATATTATTACCAAGAGGAGAACGGTTCATGGAAAAGAAATTGCATTTTCTAACACATTTAACTATTTCCAACGGTAGTTCCATGGAAATAGTAGCGCATGGAAATCCCCTCTGTTTACCCTTGGAAATGTGTACTATCCGCCCTTGGAAATAGTTTGGCATGACCCATGACCCGTCCAACAGACTGAATATTATATTTTATTGAAAGGTCATGGAAATACCTCACCCCATGCTCATGGAAATAATAAAGCATGACCCATGACCCGCCTAACAGAACAAGTATTATATTTTAATGGAAGTTCATGGAAATACCTGGTAGTTCTACCCTTGGAAATAAGATGGAAGTTGGGACGCATATTATTTCCAAGAGCATGCCCTTGGAAATATTTACATTAATCTGTTTATATTATTTTATATTGAAACTTCATGGAAATACTGGAACTTATTGCACATGGAAATATTTTATTGATTCAATTTATATTATTTTATAGCTAGAATTGTTATTTCCATGAGTCTACCGTTGGAAAAGTTTAATTCCTGAGAAAATAACATTTCTGTTAATTGGAGATCTCCCTTTGTAGCAATAGAAATAAATAAACAGCAACAGGTAATATTTAATTTCGATATATAAAATGAAAGACTACAAATGGTAAACATAAATTTAGGTATTTGGACTACCAATCTATTTAATTTAGATACAAAATATTTTATCAAATGCCAGCAATAAATGCTATCTTCTTTTTCTTTGAATGACTTTTGTGTCCTCCTGCAAAATATGTTTTTAAACATATGATTGTTAGTAAAAAGGGTAAAATTAGTAAATTCAATTACTTTAGTGATTGTATGTATATATGCATAAGTACAATAGATTAACAAGGTAATGTAAACGTAACACATGTATTTGTTTACCAATTAATATTCTTCATCGGAATCACTGTAGGATAGCCCATCTTCTTCATCACCTGCCTGCATGTTATGCTCTTGATCCCCGTCATGCTCTTCGCCCATCGCCATTGATTGCTGTGAATATGATGTTGTTGGTGGGGGGACTGTTATTTCGTCAACTAGCTCGAAATCATTTTCTCCAAGGACCATACCGTCCCAATCAAAGTCTGGTCCATTGGAAACAGAGATTGGATTATCCGGCCTTTCTTCTTGATAAAATTCTAGGTTTGTATCATCCTCCTCATCAACACGAAACCTCAACTTTTGACTTGTTTTAAAGGACACCCACCATTGGCGTCTTTCAGCCTTTTGCGATGCATATGGTAGGTAGCACACTTGGGTTGCTTGAGGTGCTAATACAAACGGCTCGTAAGTATTAAGGCGAGAAGTATGCTTAACCTCAACAAGACCATGTTCGCGGTCCACCTTTACACCGTTTATTATGTCAAACCAATCACACCTAAAGAGAACTACCGTGTAGGCATCGTATTCTAGTGCAATGACCTCTTGGAGAACTCCATAGTAGTCGATTTGTGGGGCATTTGCATCCCACTCACCTTTGATGCAAACACAAAAACTTTGAGTTGTCTTGTCTTCTCCAGATGTCTTTGTGTGAAACCGATATCCGTTGACTTCGTACCCTTCATAGAAGTACACTAGTTTGCTTGGCTCAACTCCTGCCATTCGTATGTAGTAATTGTCTTCATCACGAGAATTTATTACCTTTTTCCGCAACCACTTGGCGAAACCATCTTGACGAACTTTAGGCAAATCTTGGGAGCTTGTTGCTACTCCAGAGTGGAGCATGCATGTATCAAACTCTCTATACAATAGGAAATGCCAAATATTAGATTTCGATAGGTTTTATAATAGTTACCTTTGAAAACATCAAAAGAAAATTCATAAGATTGTACCCCAAATACTTCTCACATATCTCTGGACAGTTGAGGATTACATAGGTGTGAGCAACATTATAATCGTCGTTATCGAGAGGTCTCCGTCTTTCTCTGCCAATAAACCGGCCCGGAGTATCAAATATTGAAAGTCGGCCCACTGAACGGCTACTTGATCCAACCCCTCCTTGGCTAATGTTAGATTTTTCTGCAAAATAGTGGATTGAAGTTGTACCAATTTCTTTGGCAATTGTGGCCTCCACGATTGAACCCTCAACACGTGCCTTGTTTGTGACTCGCATCCGTTGTTCTTTGTTACGCCTATAATTGAAACAATGGTTTATTAATATTTGTTAGATATATTTAGTAGAATTTATGCCATACTGATGCAGGTGCTGTGCCTCTCCAACTAGATAGCATATGGAGTACCAACACAACGGTTACAGTTAGATTTCCACAGTTAATAGACTGGTTATTGGTAACACACAAATGCAGTTCTTGAAAGCCCAAAACAAGGACAACTTTTAACTCACTGCAATTCTTTAATTTTGTAGAAGAAATTCAGATACCGTGAAAACGAAGATCCCGATCATTGTAAGGATGTTATGGAGGCAATAGCTGCGAAAAGGTACAGCGAGGAACTACACGAGGCCAGGAATCATTGCAACAAATTTTTTGACAGGGATATAGAAGCATGGAAAAACTACATTCCGCATTGGTGCCATGACCATCCTAACTGGTTCGGTTTGTGCGATATATTTTTCTCGGAGGAATGGCAAGAAATGAGTAGAAAAAACAAGAAAAACCGCATACGATCGAGCTAGTGGTTTCCCATCATGGTGGATCACCTAGCTCATTCCAAAGATTACAACAACCTGGTAAGCCATATGAAGTATTATGTTCCCAAATTAATAATATTTTAAATTTACGGAATCATCAGACTTTAAGATCTGTTTGTTTATTCATTTTCATGTGTAGAAAAAATTAAAAAATGGAATAGCGCCATCGATGGCAGAAGTTTACCTTCATACTCATTGTGCTCGAGAAGATGGGAAGTCACCTGTTGTTGCCCAAATAGAATCTGCCGCATTGGCCGCATCTGAACCCAACGAAAACATAGATGATAACGGGATTCAGGATCCAAGTCTGGAGGTTCCTATAACACAGGAACCAGATTATGATCCCAATGCCCTGCATTTTACCAACTCGAGGGCAAAATCTGTCTATGTAAGTTGTATGGTTCACAATTATGTACCCTTATTGATACTGTAGCGTAACTAATATGTGCAACTATTTTGTTCACAATTATGTACCCTTGTGTTTTTCAACAGTTAATGATTGTAATATTAGCAATACATCAAGCCTTGTACTACTATATGCATCAAGCCTTGTATTGATATATGAAATTACCATTAAGCATCAAGCCTTGTCCTTCAACAGTTAATGATTGTAATAACAACATCAAGCATATGAAATTATCTTCTTCTTTTTTCACATAATAAGCATCAAGCCTTGTATTGGTATTTATTGTAGTTCTATTATAGCAATAAGTGGGGGCTGATTGGCTGGCCTCTCTTTCTGTGATTTTTAATTTCTTGCATCTCATAGGTAGAAGTGAAGGACATGATGGCTGATGAGGCCAATTCCAATGTGGACGAGAGCACTATGTTTCTGAAAGCTGTTGGCGGATCAAGCCACGGCAGGGTCCGTGGATTTGGAAGCATGCTTCAGGACAAGGTGCCAACCGCAACAACACGAGCAAGGTCCAACCACTCATCTTCTTCTGTCTCTGGGTTGACAAACACTGAAGGGCAAGTAATCCAAACTCGCGAAGAACTGGAAATGCTCTTAGCTGACCGTGATCGTCGTCTTGATGAGGAAAGGGCCCTAAGGGAGAAAAGAGAGGCAACTTATGATCTGTACTTCACTACATTATTCTCCATGTATGGGGCGCAAAAGCCTACTTCACAGGTAATTACACATACTTTTATATTTAATTTAGGTTCCTTAATTTGGTGGTGTTAGACATATTTTGATATGAAACTGCATTGCAGATTTGTGTATACAATTCAGTTCAGATTTAAAACTGGTAGTACCATCACTGTATCTGGAATCTATCAATGTATAATAAGCTGTCTTTTCTGTTCAGATATAGCAGTATACTAACATTACCACATGTGCGTTGTTCAACTTAGGATGAAGTAAACGGTGCTGGAACTCAGCAAGGTGTCATGGGGAATTTTCCTCTTCTACAGGTCACACTTTTAACTAAATTAACATAAGGATGTATATTTTAGTCGTTATCTATGTTAAGATATATGGGTTATAACAATGTGCTTGCATATACCATGTTTAGGGTCAGGGGGTCACCGGTCAACCATCTGACGGAGGAGCTTCACTTCTACAGATGCCCATCTCCCAAGTAATGACTTATATAAATATGCTTTCAGATGTAACTTCTTATGAAAACCAGCTACCTTAATTAGGGCTCATCTAGCCTACTGTTATAAGTATGTTCAGATTGAAATAAAAAGGGTGAAGTTCAACAATATTAAAGTACCTATAACACATAAACAAAGAACAACCACCAGTTCAATCACAGTAAATGATTGTGATGCAAAATCGGGTGAACAACCGAGTCATTGAGAGAAAATGAATATAAAGTAAATAATTCAGAAAGTTGAGGGTGTATATGCAAAAATCCTCTTTTTAACAATAATAGGTTGTTTCTTTGCGATAAACATAGGGTCATGCTTTTTCTATGCCATCAAACCAGGGAGGGGGGTTCCAAGCCCTACTAAATCTAACTCAAGCTGGAATTGATGCCAATACAAGGGGTGATGACGATATGACCCAATGGTTTGGGCAGACTACTGTCAACGACAACCGGCGTTAGCTACTGATGTGCAAAAGTGCACATTTTTTTGAAATTTTAAACTTCTAACATATGACAACAGGAACAGTGATCTTATTTTGTTAACTCAAAGTAGGTATATTTTGTGAATTTTTGTTAACTCATAGTGGGTATATTTTGTGGATATATCAATGATGCAATTACATAGCACTGTTGTTGTAATGCGGGTTGCAAAATTAGCGAGACAATGCATGCTGATTTGTACTGTAAATGCTTTATGCTTATTAAATGTAATAGATCTATTTATGAGTGTGTTTTCCATCTATTTATTAGTGTTTTTATGTTTATCTGGTTCAATTAAGTGGGTAAGGTATGTGAATGAAATAGTACGGGGGGATTCTAGAATGAAGGCATCCAATTATAATGCCATTCAGAATCCCATTGGTATTAATCTGGGGGGGGGACATTCAATTAACCACGGAAATGAACAGCTGGGTCCCACTAAACATGCCCTTGGAAATACTGCCCACGAAAATACCCTTGGAAATAAACAATTGGGCCCCACTCTCGCTTGCCTTGGAAATACTGGGGTGGGTCCCATGTACTCCCGTCCATGGAAATGAACAGGCGGTCCCCACACTCCCTGCCTTGGAAATAATGGGGTGGGTCCCCATACTCGACCCATGGAAATAAAAAGGTGGGCCCCGCATTCTCTGGCCTTGGAAATACTCGGGTGGGTCCCCCTTACGCTACCATGGAAATACTCGGGTGGGTCCCACTTGCTCTGCCCTTGGAAATACTTAAGACGGGGCCAAGGCTGGAAGTATTTCCATGCGCCCTTTTTCCAAGAGTGGTCGCATGGAAAAACTCAGAAATGAGTATTTCCAACGGTGTCCATGGAAATAACTACTATTTCCAACGAGGGTAGTTGCGACGGTAGTTTTTCCAACGGTAGCGCATGGAAATGACGATTTTTGGGCTTTTTCCAACGGTACGCCCTTGGAAAAGGAAATTTCCTCCTCTTGCAAAAAACGGATTTTCTAGTAGTGCAAACAGGCATCTGTAAATGGTACCATTGCATTACCAGTGTTTTCTGATGATTCATCTCAGTACCCTGAACTCAGGTAGTTGCTGACTGCTACCGAGTGGCCTTTTTTAATTTTCCCTTTATTAAAGGTCGCTAATGTTAAATAACTGTTAACTAGTTTTTATTTATTTATTTATTTGGGGGGTATTTCTGGTGTGCCCATCTAAACTTTTGAAATAGCCAATTTATCCATGAAATAACCATAAGATCCAATATCGCCATAAAAAATTAACTTTTAATAGAGATATTGGATATTATGGTGATTTCATGGGTGAATTGGCTATTTTAAAGGTTTAGATAGGTACACCGGAAATTTGTCCTTTTTTTATTGTATTTGTGTACAGGGCTCTAGTGTTTCGTTTTCTTGTTGGTTTTCCTTTTCAATTTTATTTGTTTTGTTGTAAGTTAGAATTATATATAGACGAGGCCATGGTTTCATTAGTATAACGGATGTAATTTGAGAGACTTTATTGATAGTTACAAGATAGTAGATAAGGCGTCTGGTTAAAAACTGATAACTCCCTAATTATTTCAGTTACATCGAATTTGGTGCAGAATTATTGTAGAACTGTTTCTGTAGTTGTTTTTTTTTCTAATTCAAAATTTTATATCATTTTTTTTAGAACTACATATAACTCAACCAGCGTTAAAAAAAATTATTGAAGAAACTTCAGATAGAAAAATTATAGGATTATACTAACAATAAATAATTTCATATATCAGCATGTGATGTAATTAATTGAAGGCCAACAAACAGAACATAATTTAAAATAAACACACATAAATTAATTGTAAATTTATGTATGACTACATAAATTGGGTTCCAGCCAGACACAATTGTACGGACAGTTCAATTAAGCACTTGAAATTAGAATTATGCATTTTGGTTTTCATGTTGTAGTAAAATGTTGTTGTGCTGGTTTTATCACGAATCTGTGACAAGTATAGTTTGTTACTGTAATTTTTACATGACAATGATCTTGCAATAGAAGTTATACAATCTAAAAATAGTGTCAGATTTCCTAAATCTTCAAGTCGAGTCCAAGACATCTTTGATCTATCCAACTTGTAAACTCAGACATAAGCCATGTTAACTGCTCGAAACATGGAGATTAAGTCACTGTTGCACTCTAGCAAATAGCATTATTCTGAGGCAATCTCGGGTGCCTGATCTAGATCTGAATAAATAGGCGACGGCTTATCGAGAATTCTCCATGTGTTGTTTTCTGGATTAAAAATAACAAGGTTACCCAATCTACTCAAACAATATAATTTCCCATCAATAAAAAAAGACAGCCTCAATTTATTACTTGTGCTTCTTGATCCGCTTTTTCTTTGTGGTGGCAGTTTGACCGGTACTAGTATCGGTATAAGTACCGGTACACCTTCTAATGCTAACATGCTCTCAAAGCATGTGAATCCTTGTGAATACCATCTCACAAGCATGTGAATCCTTGCGAATACCATCTCGCATGTGGGGCATATGATAAAAGGCTAACTAATTATCAAAATAAACTCATTAGTAATAAAGATAAATGTTAGACATAGAAAGAGGTACAACTAATTTTTCATATTATTTTCCTTACTGTACTTTTATTATAAAATACTTGTTAATGTTATTAGAAAATCTGATCTGAACTACTAAAATTAAAAATATAAACAAATTTATGCAGCTAAAAAGACTGATTCAACTATAACCGTAATCACACTGAATCTATAGGTCAAGTCTTTCCGACTTGGAAAGCTGATCCCTCTTTACCCATTAAATTTAACACAAATTTATTTAAATCATTATGAATATATAATATTTTCATTGATTTTCTCTGATCTCTTATGAAATTATTCACTAAAATAACTCATTATTATTATAAGATATTTATTTTTTCTATCAAAATTTATATTAAAAAGTACAAATATTTGCCAATAACATTTTATCTCTTTCCACATAGATAATTAGTTTCATTCACAAAAACGATGAGATATTTAAATAAAAAATCAAGTAACATTCGCATGATAGATCATAATAAATTTATTTCTCTCTTTCCTAACTCCACATGCAAATTTCATGTTTCAAATAAAGACATGTAAAAATTCTCTTGAATTCAAATTTTAACTATGGCGTGGTCAATTGTCTAACTAAAAGAAATCAATAACTTGTAATCATTGAAAAACAAAAACCACTTTAACAATAATCACTTTATGAAGAGTCAATTTTTTTTTAAATGTGATTATTTTAATCAATTTCTCTATTTAAGTTAAGGAACCTTCATCTATTTAATATTTGATTAACTTGATATACATGCATGGAAACAATCTACTCCACACAAACAACGTGATCCAAATTTTATTTTCACAATCTATTTAAGGAACGATTTTGTATGCATCCAAAGATTTCCTAGTGAATTTATATATACCGAATTTTAAACTTTTCCAAAAAAATCATATGTATCAAACAGTGTAGCGTATAAAACTTATAAGTATAAAACTTATAAGGTTGCTTCGCGTTCTTAACAACACTATTTCCACCGCAAAATGATGTCCTTGTTTAACCATGTGTGTATTGTTTTGTGTTAAAGTCTACATTTAACATGTTTACGGAAGGACATACCAGAATTCATATTCTCTCCGGTAGCGTAAAAGGGAATAATTAAGAATTAGTTAATCCGGACTGTTTTTCTAACATTGCACGAAACTCAAAGCCCAAATAATACTGTCCCTGCGCTAGCCCGAATCTCAAAAGGGAATCTTCTACACATTTTGAAGAGGGTCTCTTCCGTACATACCTAAGGTTGCGCAATTATGGGCCACTAAATTGGTGTTGGGCTCAATTATGGGCTTAGATCAGTGACATTTACTGGCAGCGCTGTAATCGTTGCAAATAAATTCGACCGAGTTTGGATTTTGGAACACTTAAAATGATTTATCTGATCAATTTAACTGTTAGCTTGAACTAGTTGATAGCTAATAGAGTCTCAACCATAATGGAGATACTTGAATTTTTTCAAAGAAAATTAACTAAGTACTTACAATTTTACAAACCAGCTGGATTCTAGATGGATATTAGAAATTATTATGAAAATTAACAAACCAGCTGAAAATTAACTAAGTACTTACAATTTTACAAACCAGCTGAAAATTAACTAAGTACTTACAATCTGATCAATTTTCAGATTTTTTATTTATAGAAATTATTATGAAATAATGTAGGATATTAGATGGATTCTATTCATATTTCGATTTCATAGAAGGAACCTAATTAAAACAAAATTTCGTTGTTTTTAAAATGAATCAACCACATTCTTGGCCACACCAAAATTTGTTATTTACTATTTGAGGAGCTCGAATGGGAAAAAGAGAAAGAAGAAGGAGAAGAAAGAGGGTCCACACACTTAAAAAAGTTCTGAAGGAACCTAAAATAATTTTTTGGTACTTTAAGAGATATGACATACTGTACAATATGAATTTTTTGTGGTGTGGTATATATTTTTACCACAATCCATAATTTCCTAAAAGTTCCAATTTTTTTTTTCGGTTCTTTTTGTGGGATCAAAATATGAATAATTTAATCCATCTAACAACCTATATTAATTTAAATTAATTTCTATAAATAACAAATATGAGAACTAGCTTTTGGTCTAGTGGCTAAGGCACACGGCCTCTATGTGAGAGGTCATGAGTTTGAAACCCAGATGGGGGAATCCTTTGTTATAATAACAAAGGTATTAAATAATTGGGTGGCTTAACCTCCAACCTTTACTCAAAAAAATAAAAAAAATAAATAACAAATATGTTTACTATTGGCCTATTGATTTGTTTGAGGAGAAATGAGACCTTGATGACTAGTTTAGTTTGGAGGAAACTAATTTTGGTGTAGCTTAACAAGAGATTTTTTTTTAATAATAGTGAAGAGATCCACCGATTTTTATTAAAAGTCAACATATACTGCATGGAAGTACCTGAAAATTGTACCTACAAACAACGTACACAATACATACCAGTATCCTTACAGTAGCATCTACCAAACATACATAGAGCTAGCTAGCATCACAAAAATGTAACAAGAGAAATATTTATATTTTTTGAAAGTTCAAGATAAGAAAATTTTCTTATGGAAAAAGAAACGAGAAAGAATTCATTAACTGGAGTTTTTACCTAATTAATGTCAAGTTATTTTGTATATCAATGTAGCCTTTACTTAATTAATTGTAAATAGGGAAAAATTGTACACCTTAGGCTGTGCTCCAGCTGGGGGGAGGGGAGGGGAGCCACAGATCTGAAAATCGAACGGTACAGATCTAACAAATTTAAATATTTTACTTCCCCTCCCCTCCCCTACTCCCATTTGGAGCATAGCCTTAGTTTCATTAAGTGCTTCTAAAAAAGAGTTACAGAGGTCTACATGTTGAAAAATAGAAAAATCAGGAACAAGTGTAAAACAAAAACATCCAACGACTCCGATATCAGTAGAATTCATGATCTAGGCAGAGGAGGAACTAAATATGTTTAGTCATCTTTGTAATTTTAAATTTTTTAATCATGTGTGTTGAAATTTAGTAGATTTTTTAGAAATTTTTTTTTTATGTATAATTCAATCCTCCTAAATCCTCTATTAGATGTTAAATATGTGTTTGTAGCTTTGTGATTTAATTTCACTTTGTGATTGTGCATTTTTAGATTCAAATTATAATGATCACTTATTAACATTTATGGATTTTACCTCGTAGTCTCCAATCTAATTTTCTAATTCAGATTTGGTGAACTTCTGCTAAAAAAACAAGCCCATAAGATTGAGATAATGAAATACAAATACTTATTCCAAGTGGGCTTCTGGGCCGAAAGTAGTTCTTGATTCTACTATTGACTAATGGAGACTCATCTTGTTTTAAATATTTTATTAATTTTGAAAAATAAAAAATTGTACGGAAAATGGAGCTTAATAGACCAAAAAAAAAAAAAAAAAAATACTTATCGGCCGTTTCTAGTCCCAAATTACTTCTCCAAGGATCTGCTATTTTTTTTTTTTTTTTTAATTGAAGGATCTGCCATGTACTATTGGAGACAAAAGTCAAGTTACTCCCCCTGCAAACAAATTTTTTTAATTTTAGAAGTTAAAAAAAAAAAATATCAGAAGAATAAAATGGATTTTATTTTTTCAATCAAGTAAATGGACCGCATCAATGATTCAAATTGATTCGGTCCCATTGAGTATTTATTGAGACCGAATCAATAATTTGATCCTGGTAATTTTGAAAATTGTAACATGCCTTAATTGCTTAAAAAACAAGTTCCACTAGAAACTCTAAATTTAGTGTATAAATTAACTTATATTTGAGTCGTAAATCATTTGAATCGAGCCATTAATAATTTGATTCTATCTCTATTATTATATCAATACACTGTACACTTGATGACTTGAGAGCAGATTATAGGTTTTAATATCGAGTAGAACTAAGGTGTTTTTAAGTTCACCAAATTCTTTTGTAAACTCAGTTTTAAATGACGAATTCAAATTGTTGAAATTCTTCTACTTACAAGTGATGGGTCTACATGTAAAAAATTTAAAATTTAAATGCATCAAAATAATTTATAAACCTTCTAATTTTGATTACTTGACTCTATACAAAATTAAGTCGAAAATTTAAAATCTTCGCTTGATGTAAATGCATCACTAATAAGATAGAATGGTTTTAATTTGGATTCAATATCTCAATCCAATCAGATACATTTTAGAATTGAATTGAAAAAAAAAAAAAAGAATTTGATGAACTCAGGAATACCATAGTTCTACTCTTTTATATTCGTTTGGAGCGTTGATATATCATGACAATCAATAGACCATTGTCATATGGGGATCAAAATCTGCTTCTTTTCTTGAGAAAATGAGCACCCTTCTACTCTTCCATCCGCATCGTTGAAAATTCATCGTGCGGTTTCAATTAAATCTGAATCATTTTAATAGTTAAATTGATTTGAAAATAAAAAATAATTGAGACCGTACGATGAATTTTGAATGATCCGGATGAAAAAATAGAAGGACCCTCCTTTTCTCAAGAAAAGGAGCAGAGTCGGTTCCGTCATATAGAACCCTAAACTCTAAACTTATCTTAAATGATGCCACCTGCTTAATTTCTTTAAGGTACGCTACTCTTTTTTCAAAATTTAATTGAAAAAAATTAAATGAAGTTATAAATGATGATAAAATTGTCTTGCAAGGCAAATCAACATTTCGCAGAAAGATCATAAATGATGTCACCTGTTCACCTTCTCCTTGTCCATCAAGCTGCTTTCTTTACCGTCTAGAATATGATATAGATTTAATATACTTTAATGGCAGTGATTTTAAAAAAAAGTAGGCAAAATAATCTCCCTTGCTTCGATTGAATATAATAATAATAATACTACTACTGTAAAGTATGAAAAATGAGATGTAATGAGTATACAAATGTGTTAGACTTGTAAAAGGAAAAAAACTGCTCTGATATAACGAAAGATTATGACAATAATTTAGTTAAATTTAAATGCATGCCAAATTTAATGAAGTAATGTTAACTATTTAATTACTAAAATAAAAGTACTAATTTAAAGACTAATATAATTAAGAAAGCTAGCATTTAAACATTTAAAACTAAAATTAAATAAATAAAAAATAATGAGTTGATGTCTCGTTAGCTAATGCTAAGTCACTATGTGCAGTCACATCAGTTCCGTCTATCTTGAATTTTTATTTTCAAAATTAACCGACCAATTAAGATCTAACAAATATAATTACACGTGTAACCATATATGTCATAACGTAACATGACATGTCCGTGTGTTTATATAGAATCACGAGACGTACTATAACGTGTTAAATCTAATTTGTCGTATAATTTGTGGTAGAAAAATGACATGTCACCCAATTCACGAGTCACGTCATGTAACTGTCATACGTGACCGTCATGTGTAACATGATATATATGTTGTATGCCTGATATGAGTGCTATGACATGTCTTTAGATTGAAAGCGCTTTTTCTATAGACATTTAATTCCAAATCCGATTTTAATTACTTTTGTTTTTCGTTTCACTTACAAAATTGTCCGCAAGTCCCATACCAAAGACATTAAAATAAGCAGTTTAGTCCAAATAAAAATTTACAAATAACAAGTCCAATTAATATAAGAGAACATTAGTACAACGGCAACTTGTCCAGTTCAGTCATTGAACAAAATATTGAACAATATTATCTTTCATGTAGCAGTAGTTGGCATGTATACTCCAAAATTAATTCAGTCAAGGTAAATAAACCTCAGCTCTCTCATACACACAAAGAAAACACTGAAAACAACATAAAATAAGATCTTAAATCAGGTTGTGTGATCTATTCTACTCTGATAACGCAAATAGTAATGCGCACAGCACTATTGTACTGCCAATTTGAAAACAAGGATATTTATCGGTAGATGCATACAATGAAGTTTAAAAAATTAAAATCTCATACGTCATAGGAACAAGGAAGTCATAACTCATAATACTGAATTTAAACTTAAACCTTCATCGATCATATTGTAGGAACAGAAAAGAAACAACAAATATTCAGACAAGCACCTAAAATATTTTATATTTACAAATATCATCAAAGCAAGTATGAACATTTAGAACATAGTAAACATGTTCTTTTTAAGAAACTCGACAACTTGCTAATACACTCCATCTATATTCACAAGAGAATCATACTAGAAATGCTTCTATTGTTGTGTACACGACACCTCGAATAAGAAACCTAAAAGAATCTTTATAGTAATTTTTAAAAAATATGTGACATTCAATAATATTCATGTTGAAATAATCTTAATAACAAATAAGAGAATACTAAGTAAAGAGAAGTGATGAATGCACATAAATTCTATTGTATGAATTTTGATATTAGGAAAATGCAAATAAATTCTTGTATTTATAGTATTTATTTTAATGCTTATTCAATGTCTATTTAATTCTAAATTATGTAGGTTGCTTATTATCATACAATAAACAAGATCAACAATCTTAATTAGTGATTTTACACATCGCAAATAACGCAGCACAAAAACATAAACACCAACATTCAAAAGTAACACAAATTCTGGTAGCTCATAATAATATCTATTAAACATCTCAGATAACATAAATAAAAACATAAACACCAACATATTAGAGAGAGCCTAAAATTTGATAACTAAAACAGCACCAAAGAAGCTTTAGGGACTCAAAAGACTGATGTACTGCACTATTTCCTAACAATACTTAGCTGCAATTAGGAACCAAAAGAGACTGGATTTTTCTACCTAATTAAAACACAAGTTCGGTTAAACAATGCTTGGCTGAAACCACATTGATGGTGGGGGTCGGAACATTTGCGGCATCTCAGCAACACCAAGCACCACTGGCTCAGGGTTGCCATTATCAATTTTGGCAAAAAAAATGCTATAACATGGTCCTTGATCCTCCCAATGTTTGGGATCCATAGGATTCAGCATTATTTCATTAACGGCAGATGATGAACAAATGTACTCCATGTAAATACTACCCCCAACATGCGGGTCCCAGCCATCAGCACAGACAGCCAGGTAGTGGTAGTTATCCCCATAGAAAAGGGTGGTGTCGCTTGTGTTAGCAACCCGTTTTACATCCATCAGCAGCTCTTCCCCAATGACTTGGTACAGGTCAAATTTTTGCTTAGGAACCTTCCCGGTGGCCTCCTCTGCTTTCTCACCTCCTCTGTACTCTTCTTCGGTTGGATGAACAACAACCATGTAAACTCCAGATTTCCCTACCAAAAAACACTTGCGAAGATATTTCAAATCAGGCTCGAAAAAGTACAGACCCTCCTCCTTGTGTTTGTTTAGGTTATAAATGGCCATCAATCCCTCGTAGTACAGATAAAAACTTCCATTATTGTAAGCTGCATCTGCCAGTTCAGCATTTGGGTATGGAGGCCGGGCAACCTCTGTCCAGGAAGGAACCCCGACTTTACAGTAAAAGATTCCGCGGGCTCTCTTAAAGAACACCATAATGATGCAGTTCGGATCGGTCAGATCGGTAGAAAAAGTTATCTTGGTGATTGCATAAGTACCAAACATAGACTTAAAGAGATGAGCAACCATTTGAGGTGGCATTCCATCCCAGATATGTTTTACCAGAATATTAAACGGAGGGAGTTGCACGCGAGACCGGGTTAACGGGTTCAACAAGAAAAGCTCCGAACCATCAGAATCCATAATCAGGAGCCAGCCACGGTAGGTGGCACAAAACCTCTTGCCGATGGTCTCTGGAATGGGAATCTTGTTCATCTTAGCTTCCCAGAGGTTGTAGAATAATCGGATTCCATTGTCATTTGTGTATCTACTAGCCATGTACGGAATCATCAGCCATGGGAGTTGGGGAGGCAGGTGGCGTGGGTTCGGAAGTGATGCAGAACGCCATGGGGAGCAAACGGCGCGAAATCGAACATATATAGTCGGTGATGCATTTGACTTTTTGTGAAATCAAAAGCACCGCTGCTAGTGGGAGATGGGCCCAGTCGGGAAATGCAGTTGCTGAATCTTCCATTTTGGAGCTGAAACCTGAAATCACCGCAAGCTGTTTTGTAAATAAAGGAGAAATAGATGGAGAAGGACTGAAGGAGCCAAGGAGGACGGGGAGAAGGAGAAGAAGGTTGTTGGAGGGTTTTTATTGTAGAGATTTTTGGGAACCCAAAACTCCAAAAGGCCGTAAAGACAGAGAGTAGACTGCTGTCAGTGAAATTTAAGTTCAAATTTATGATTATAGGTACAAACGGATCTTAGAAAGAATTCAAATCTTCTCATTTCCCAGGCGTGATTGTTTTGAGAAATAATATATTTAAAAAAAAAAAAAATGTTTCATTTCCACAACGGAACACAAGAATTTTTTTATAAACCATAATTAAATAATTTAATTTTATAAAACCAATACGATTACTTTTTATTTACAAAAATCATAAGAACTGAAATATCATTTCGGTCTCCTACTTTTTTTTTTTTTTACAAGACTTAAATGTCATTTCGGTCCGGTGTGATTTTCTGTGACTGCTGGTATGAAGAGCTATAAAATCACACCGGACTGAAATATTATTTTGATAAAAAAAAATAGTGGACCGAAATGTCATTTCAGTTCTTATGATTTTTATAAAAAATAAATATTCATATCTGTTTCATATAATTTTGTTTTTAATATGGTTTATCAAAAAAGTTCGGAACACCGCCACCGCGCTCTCCAGAATTTTATATTATTTTTCACATTTCATTTAATTATATCCCAAAATTCTTTGTCTAAACCCTTATGCTTAAATATAACATACACTAACAGACGTAAAGATCGAAATTATCACAATACAGATTTAACAAGTAGAAATAAGCAATATGCAATAAAAAACAAATTGTCGAGGATTAGAAATTTTTAAACTCAAATCTTAAAGAAACTTTTAACCTCCACGATAAATCTCTCAAAACATTATGTATCTGGTCATACTCTTAAAAAGAAGTTTCCAATCGAAATTTACCCTGTTTGAAGTTTGAATTTGTATTTGCAATTTCTTTGTGGAATATCTTTAGCCGCAAATTAATTCTTTTATGAAAATAAATTAGTTGCCAACGAATTACTTTTACAATCTAAAATATGAAAAAAAAATCGTTTTTTTTATTATGATTGATCATGTTACTTCATAATACATTATTTTGATGTAACATATTACTTGATATTTCTATTATGATCTCGGTCATATTATTTTCGTTTAGTATTTCACTTTCAAACTATAATCATTTTAGAAATTGCATTCTAATTCTAAAGAGAGAATGCTAAATATTTAAGTTTTATGTATTACTGTCATATCTTCTATATTTTAATAAAATTAATTCAATTCTTCATCTTATTTTTTTGTACCATATTTCAAATGCACATCATTTTGAAATGTATGTTATGTACGCAACACCAAGCAACTTTAGTGCATTGAACAAACCACAAATAGTCCAATAATAATCTCATTAAAGCTGATATTTAATGGATGTCAATATCGCATTAAAAACAAACTATCCGGTTGACTATGACACCCCCACTTTTTCCATTTCTGTATTTGTTTAAATCGGAGGAAATGCGAACAAATTTTTTTTTTTTTTTTTTTTTTGCTCGAAGTGCGAAAGAATTTAAGTTTTCAGTGATAAGACAATTATTTTTTCATTTATTTCAACCTTATATTTAATAAATACTTTCTATTTTAATTTAAAATAATTGTGTTGTTATTAAAGGAAACAATTAATGCATTAACAATTTACATGAAGATTTGCTTACTTTTACAGTTACCACTAGAGAAGAAATATGTGACACGCCATCACGTGATGTGACAAATACGCTATGATTTGGTCACGTAACGTGAAGTGATATGATCAACTTTTTTTTTCACGTGACGTGACGTGATGTGACCAAAATGGTAGTGGATGGTCACGTCACGCATAGTCACGCCGTGACTAGACGTGACGTTATGTGACGTGGCGTGACGTAAATTAGTCATGTCAATTTTTTAATATTTTAATTTAAATTGTTGAAAATTTAGAAAAAAAGATATAAAAATATAAAAATTCTAAAATATGTAAATAATGTTGCAAAATTTTTTTTTTTTTTAGAAAAGACTGTTGACATTACTTTAAAAATTCAAATTACAAATAGTCATTAGACTAAACTAGAGAAAATAAAGATCAGCACTACATGAGTACCAGTATCACTGAATCTACACTAAAAGAAAAATCTGAATATTTTATATATACCAAAAAAGTTAGATACTCTATGTTTCATAACATGACGTGACGTGATTGATTCACGTGACATGACGTGATGTGTAATTTTCACTTGAATGCGGTCACGTCAGGCGATACGCGAGTCACGTCACGTAATGGACACACGTGATGTGACGTAACGTGACTAGTCACGCCGTGACAAATTTCCTTCTCTAGTTACCACTATTGAGAGATGTCATATTGTGTAGCTTTATATCCATGTAAGTAAAATTAATCTGCGAAAATTTGACAATATTTTTTTCATATTAGGCATTCCTTAATGTCATGCTATTAATTTTGTTTATTAATATATTAAAAGTCAGTAGACATGTATTGTCATATATATAAAAAAAAAAATCAGATTCTACCAAGAAGAAAAGCAGCAGATAATCTTTTATACTTGTGGTAAATGGGCCAGTACATTGATGTTGGGCTTATTTGGGCTAAATAGTGACATTTCTTTTGTTAACAATGCTATAATTGATGCAAAAATTCGATCTGATTTGGGGGCACTCTAGGGATGAAAACGGAGAGGATAATGCTGTTTGATATATATAGCATGGCAATCAATGTCTTGGATTCTATCATTACATTTTGATATGCAGTATGACATTTTGCATTACTTTGGTTTCATACTGACTACTGAGTATTTAGATTTTATGAGAAACCTGACTTTCTTTTAGGGTCATTTGATTGGATGAAAGTCTTGGTTAGTAAGAATAGTCTATTGAATTAGTAAATAGCATATTAATCCATAAAAGATAAACAAAAAAAATATCTCTAGTTGCTAATCCAAACACAAAATAATAGTTCAAAATAGTTTCTAATTTGAGTTGGCATTATTCTTTTTGTTTGATGTTTCACTCTTAAAAGTTGTTGAAATTATAAAATAATTTAATTTATGGTACGTTGCAGAAAAGAAAAGGAGTTACACCTTAAAAGAAACCTATCTTAATTAAATTATGCCACCTGCTCTTTATAAGACACGTTACTCTCTTTTAAAAAAATAATTAAAAGCAAATTAAATGAAGTCAAATGATGATAAAAATTTCTTGCAAGGGAAATAGCAGTTTGTACAGAGAGGTCATAAAATGACGCCACCGTTCACCGGTCATAATTAAGGGCAATGTTGTAAGTAGTTTAATAAGGCATTTAGTTAGTTAGCTTGTGTTGGCTGTCTCTGTTGTATTAGCTAACAACTGATGAGTTGTGATTGTGATGCCTATATAAACCAGAGCACTGTAACATTTCTGAGTTGAATGAAATCATAATACATTTCCCTCTCTCTCTCTCTAATTCTCTTACCTATTTACACGAGTTATTAAGCTGTAAAAATTAACGAAATGTATTAAATTTCAGATTATGATTTTTCCGATTCCATCAAATATCTTGATCAGAGAAGAGTTCTACCCTTTCATAAGAGCAACAAATTTATTTTTCTTTCAATTTTTTTTTCACACATTTCGATTAGCATCAGGGCACATTAAAAAAAGGAGTCAGTGCCGAATATGACATAGATTTAGTGATTAAAAAGTTTCTAATTAGCTGTCTTTGAGGCTTCATTGACTGGTCAATGGTAGGCTCAAATGTGACCAAAACTGTGACATCTTCACATTTCTCTGTTTCTTTCCGACATAATGAAACAAGCATATATATGCAAATTATCACTTATATTGTTGATACTTGTTCTCTTTAATCTTCTATCTGGTTTGTTATTTTCTGAATCTTCAATGGGCCGAGTTACTTAGATTTTATACTGAGTACTAAAATTTTATCATAAACCTAGCTGACATATTTTATTGTGTTGGTCGTTTAGAGTATTACCATAGAATGAATTCTTCATTATTTCGACCTTATCTTGCCATTTTTTAAAAATTTTAAATGCGATTCTGTAACCGATAATGTCTTCATCATTTCTTGATGTTCCTCCAATTAACTACTTAAATTATTAAATGAAATGCTGTTTACAATTTGGGGGCGCACTCAACCGCCGAACAAAGCCATCATGACCACCAACATAACAATTGTGCATGCTGACCAGAGGCGTGATGATAATTTCAGAGCTCAAATGAACTTTATTATATAGTTACTACACCAATATTGTAAGATCTGACAAACACAATAGAAATAAAGAAACTAAAACCTAGTGAAAAATTAAGAAAGAAACTAAGTAAAGAAGACCTATTGAAAAAATACAGCCTTAATTTTTTTCTTGTGGTTCTTGATCTGCTTTTTTTTTTTGGTGGCGGTTTGACAGTTACTGATACTAGTACCAGTACCAGCACACCTTCTAATTCTGACATGCTCTGTAAGCATATGAACCCTTTTGAATACCATCTCGCACGTGGAGCATATGATAAAAGAGTCACTAATTATCAAAATAAACTCATTTGGAATATAGATAAATGTTAGGCATAGAAAGATGTACAACTACTTTTTAATATTATTTTTCCTTACGGTACTTTTATTATAACATACTTGATAATAATTTTAGAAAATCTGATTCGAACTACTAAAATTAAAGATTTAAAACAAATTTATGCAGTTAGAAAAACTGATTTAACCATAACCGGAATCACACTGAACCTATAGGTCAAGCCCATTGGACCTAAAAAACAGTCTTTTTTTACCCATCAAATTTACATGAATTTATTTAGATAGTTATGAATATATAATGTTTTCATTGATTTTCTCTGATCTCTTATTAAATTATTCACTAAAATAACTCAATATTATTATGAGGTATTTATTTTTCTATCCAAAATTTATATTATAAAGTACAAATATTTGCCAATAACATTTTAACTCTTTCCACATAGATAATTAGTTTCATTCACAAAAACGATGAGATATTTAAATAAAAATTCAAGTAACATTCGTATGATAGATCATAATAAATTTATTTCTCTCTTTCCTAACTCCACATGCAAATTTCATGTTTCAAATAAAGACATGTAGAAATTCTCTTGAATTCAAATTTTAACTATGGTGTGCTCAATTGTCTAACTAAAAGAAATCAATAACTTGTAATCATTGAAAAACAAAAAGCACTTTAACAATAATCACTTTATGAAGAGTCAATTTTTTTTTAAATGTGATTATTTTAATCAATTTCTCTATTTAAGTTAAGGAACCTTCATCTATTTAATATTTGATTAACTTTATATACATGCACGGAAACAATCTACGCCACACAAACAACGTGATCCAAAATTTTCTTTTCACAATCTATTTAAGGAACGATTTTGTATGCATAACCGAGGATTTCCTGGTGAATTTATACCGAATTTTAAACTTCTCCAAAAAAAAGCGCATATGTATCAAACAGTGTACCGGAATAATTTAGAATTAGTGAATCCAAACCGTTTTTCTAACATTGTACGAATCTCAAAGCCCAAATAATATTGCCCCTGCACTAGTCGGACTCTCAAAAATCAAAATGGATGAGAGTAAATCTCAAACTGTAAAGTGAGAGGAATCTTTTACACATATTGGAGAGGTTGCGCAATTTAATAACTAGAGGGAACAATTATGGGCCACTAAATTGGTGTTGAGCTCAATTATGGGCTTAAATCAATGACATTTGCTGACAGCGCTGTTATCGATGCAAATAAATTCGATCAAGTTGGAATTTGGGAACACTCGGAATGATTTGTTTGATTATATTTTACTCTAAGCTTGAACAAGTTGATAGCTAGTAGGGTCTCAGCCATAATTAATGGAGATACTTGAATTTTTTCAAAGAAAATTAACCAAGAACTTACAATATTACAAACGAGCTCTAATATTCAGATTTTTTATTTATAGAAATTATTATGAAATAATGTAGGATATTAGATGGATTGTATTCATATTTCGGTTTCATAGAAGAAACCTAATTAAAAAAAAAATTCGTTGTTTTTAAAATGAATCAACCACATTCTTGGCCACACCGAAATTTGTTATTTACTATATGAGGAGCTCGAAGCTTCGAATAGGAAAAGGAGAAAGAAGGAGAAATGAGACAAATATGTTTACAGTTCAAAACTGATTAAATCGGATCCAACGAACCTAAAACAATTTTTTGGTTCCATACAAATATGTTTACGTTACAATATGAATTTTTTGTGCTGTGGTACTTTTACAATCCATAATTTCCTAAAAGTTCTGAATTTTTTTTCGGTTCTTTTACGGGATCAAAATATGAATAATTTAATCCATCTAACAACCTCTATTAATTTAAATTAATTTCTATAAATAACAAATATGTTTACTATTGGTCTATTGATTTGTTTGAGGAGAAATGAGACATTGATGGCTAGTTTAGTTTGGAGGAAACTTATTTTGATGTAGCGTAACAAGAGATTTCTTTTTTTAATAATAGTGAACAAATCCACCAATTTTTATTAAAGACAACATACACTGTATGGAAGTACCTGAAAATGATGCCTATAATCAGCATATACATGCAGTACATACCACCTAAAAACATTCAACAAAGTTGCATCTACCAAACATAGAGCTAGCTAACATCACAAAAGCGTAACAAAAGAATTATTTTTATATTTTTTGAAAGTTCAAGATAAGAAAATTTTCTTATGGAAAAATAAACGAGAAAGAATTCATTAACTGGAGTTTTTACCTAATTAATGTCAAGTTATTTTGTAGATCAATGTAGCTTTTACTTAATTAATTGTAAATGGGGAAAAATTGTACATTTTAGTTTCACAAGTTTGTACGAGTACACTGGAAATTTACCCTAAATACTAAATGTGTTATTTGATGATATTACGAATGTAAATTTCAAGTGGGCCTTGGGCTTCTTTTTGTCGAGAGATAATGGGCCTTTTTGTAGGAGATACAACATTAATGTATAATTGAGGATAGGATAATAGTTAATAGAACATCACATCCGGTGAAATAATACTTTGTTGGTCAAAATTGGAATTTTTTTTAAAACAAAAAAAAAGAATTGACAAAATTGGAATTATACTCTACAAATCTCAAAGCTATGCGTGATTGCAATGGGACGGTTCGAAGACCGTTTGCGGACCAATAAAATTGATAAATTTAGTTCAGAAGATCCGAAATCAGGATGATTATGCAAATGTGTATTGGAATATATATTATATTTTTTAATTGAGAAAACGAAGAAAATGACCGCAAGAATGAATACAATTAAATATCATCCCATCTTTTTCAAAGAATAAATTAAGTTGTTCTGCACATACGTACCCAACCTTATGCTGCATTAGCTTCCATTAATATTATGTTCTCCTGGTCAATAGTAAGATTCTGGTCTGGATTGCTCAATCCGCATTGAGATTCGTGCATAATTAAAATGGTAATTAAGTTGTGTATGGATCTAAATTGGACATCCGAATCTCGATGCGGAATTCGATGTACATTGGAATCCTTCGCTCCCAATACAGTGTTAGAGAAAAAAGGACAATGACAAATATGGTAAATGAACCTTATTGTAAATGAAAATATATATGGGTACCTGCTTGCATTGGAAATAACAGTAACCTGTGTTATTCCAATCCCAACTATTGATGTTGATTGAGATGTGCACATGAAAAATTTTATTATGAAAAATTTTGAACAGTTGGAATTTGCGCATGAAAAACTTTGAACAGTTGAATTCAGAATAACATAATAACAATAAATTTATTTCCGTTTGCATTGGCAACAAGAAACATTTTACCTTACTATTCAAAATACATCTCAAAATCACCATAAATAGCATTCGATAAAAACAGTAAAGGACAAAAAAAAAAATGAACATCGTCGTCAAATCCTTCCAAGTGGTCGACCAGCAAACTAAAACACAATCTTAGAAAAAAAAATATTCAATTCCAATAAAGATAAATAGGCAACCAAAACAATAGCCTTCCACTAATTGCAAACTTTTAGACAAGCCATTATTCGCTTTAATAAATTAAGTTAATTTGATGTAGCAATCTTTCTGGTTAATGGTTTAATTAATTGCGTATCAGAAATAATTGATATATACACAACTTTTGCAGAATTTGTGAGGAGGTATATATGTTAGCAGGTACCATCATACAAACTCTTATTCTCATTTGGATCACTCTCCGTACTTATTGGAACGAAGAGGTAGCTGATTATATATCTCAATCCTTTATTTTCTATAAAACTTAATCTGATCAATTTGATTTAACAAAATAGATTCATATTCTTTTGGCATACTAATGCAAAGATTCTCTATGAACCCTTAATTAAAAAAATAGGTTGAAGAGGCGAGAAAAAGGTAGGAAAAATAGGATGACATGAGACAACCTCTCCTGGCTTAAACATAAAAAAAGAGTATACATGCAGACTACAGAGCCTTCACTAGAGTTACTTTTGTAAGATTTTCTTTAATTGAACTATGTAATATGCCTGTTAGAACATATGTAAATTCTAGAGGATTATCAAGTTGAACAAGATTGATAAATCTCTGTACTATACAAGGGATTCTAAAGCTCATATATGATTAATTAAAACAAGTTAGAAAAAAAACTAAAATTTAACCAGAGGATTTCCCCCGGCTTTCTCGCTTCAATTCGAGAGAGAACAGTGTCTTCCCACCTCCCAAGATGGGGCATTAAATGTACTGTTTGTAGCACTATTGTAAAATATCAGGGAGTTTAAAAGGTAGATGTACGTACCTTTCGTGTGAGAATCACTCGTGGCTGATAATTTCAGAGAAATTGATTTCAAATTATAGCATTTTAATCGTTGAAATAACTAGAAATGATGCAAGTGATAGGAATAATATCATTAATTATGAATTCTCATGTATAAAGATTGAAAACTTTACTGCTTCATGTATTATTGAATTTAAAAAGTAATTAAAAATACTATTTAGGTTAGTGCGTGAGGAAAGTACACAAAAAAGTGATAATTTACAATAATATATATATAGAGGTTGCATGGCTAATATCAAATCAGTTGTTTCTGACATCCCGCGCAACCAAGTGGTTCAATTTTCAAAGTCCAAAATATCGATCCAAACGTTAGATGTGTTCTCTATATTAAAATGTGCTTGGAGACCAAATTTTACATTTTTTGGATTTTTTTGCTATTTATTAAGCCATTGAAAATCGGTGATCCAACGGTGGCTTCTGTTTTTACTGTTTGGTTAAGCTACCGTTGGATCAGCGATTTTCAAAGTGGCTTAATAAATAGTAAAAAAATTACAAAAAATGTAAAATTTTGTCTCCAAGCACATTTTAATATAGATAACACATCTAATGGTTTGGATCGACGTTTTGGACTTCAAAAATTAAAAAACCACTTGGTTGCATGGGATCTCAGGAACAACTGATTTGATATTAGCCAACCTCTATAATATATATATACACACACACACACACACACACACACACACCAAAGGCAGAGTAAAGAAAAATGAATGGGTAAATTTACACTAATGTTTTTAAATTTTTTTGTATTTATATATAATTTTCAATATAGTTAAAAATAAAAATGTCATGCTACTATAAAATGGACTATTATTCTTCGCCGAAATATTGTATATGATTTAATCCCTTATGTGTTTGATTTACATAATTTGAAAGTTTGGCTCCGCCATTATATTATGACAGCAGGTTGGGTCCGATGCCCATCGGACTCAAACTGAGTACGATGGTTCCATAACCGTCCTATTTACTTTAAAATATGTGCGCATCACTTTGATGTCCGTGTGTGTTTGCTTTAATATCCATGTGCATAGATCTTAAAGCGGATCAGACTGTTATAGAGCCCATCGGACCCAAATTTGCGTCCAATGGGCATCAGACCCAAACTGCTATGTTGTATTATACTATTCGAAATTGTATAAATGCTATTTTAGTTATATGATTTGGAATATGAATAACCGAAAGAGTGCAACTTTTGTTATTTATACAAGATGTTAAGTGTACGTAATAACACTAATTTTATACCACTTCAAAAAGAAAAAAAAAGTGTTTGAATTACATCTAAACAATAATAGATCGTTGTTATTCTTGAGTTACTGCTATTTTCATACATCTAAACATGGTCTTATTAGTGTTTTGTAAGTTAAAATTGGTAAAATGTCAAGATAGTTAAACAAATGACGTCTAGCACTCTAAATTAGATACCAAAATTACATACTATAAATTAATTAAATAATCTCAATAAATAAAAGTTAAAGTCATGAAAATTTACTTTCAGTAAAATTAATTTCAGCACTCATTTTTAATATAATATTAATTAAAGAAATCAAATAGATTTTTTTGAATGAAGATTTGAAACAAGTGAATGATAGAAAATAGTTGAAAATTCTCAAAATTGGGTGGAAGGGAAGGTACGTTGTATACCTACAAGACTTGTCAAATGCAGTGAATGGATGTAAGTGAATTGGACTTAATTGAGATGTGCCAATTAATGGACAAAATCGAAGCCTATGAAAATTCTAATTAATACTTTTCATTTACGTCGGCATTCGAGTCATCCTTCCAACGAATTACTAAACTGTCTAAGTCTTATCCAAATTAAGATGTTTCCAAGTGGAAATTAGGCCTATATTTTGGCAAATATATATATAAAGGTAAGTAGAACTCTAGGGTGCTCCTAATTATGTTCACCAAGCTTCTTTGTGAACTCTACTCTAAAATCTATCGAATTAATTTTAAACAATGAATTCAAACCATTGAAATTCTTCTACTTAATGAGTGATGTGTTTACATGTGTAAAATTTAATATTTCGAATTAATTTAGTATAAAGTCAAGTAGTCAAAAGTCATTATAATTCTACTCTATAAATTAAGGCTCTCTGGCTCCTCAAGTGAAACAATACAAATATATATAAAATATTCATCAACTTTTCACTACGATCCAAATTTTATATATTTTGTATTATTAAATTAAAGTACGAATTATATACATTTTATTAATTAATGTCAATAATATATTTAATACGGTTCAAACTTTAATTTCTTGGGTAATAATACATGGTTTGCACTTTATATATACAAACTTAATTTCTTCAAACGTTTCATTAATTAATTGTCACAAACCTACAATTTAGAAGACATTTATAATAACTTTTTTTGAAAAAAAAAATAATACAATCATTTAATAAGTGTTAATTTATTTTTGTTTTTGACACAACAAATTTCTACACCATGTGAAATGTAATAAGTGATACATAGTTTTTACTTATAACTGATCCTAATTAATATGATTTGGACTAATTTATAGTGCAAATAATTTGTGCATGCAGGATTTACTCTAATTAAGGATGAACCTTGTATAAATATATACATATATATTTAATTCCAAAAAGTGTTTTTTTTTTTTTAATAATACTCCAGCGGTTCATTATCTCACTTGAAGACTTTTCAAATTTCAAGTCGCTCGTCAACTGTGATGTCGACAGTCTGCCCAATTGCTGATTAGTTTATTTATTTCTAACAAATTAAGATTATCCTCATCGTCCTATAAATCAGGCTACATATGTAGCCTGTTCAAGCCATCAATCACACACCATAGAAGCAATGAAGTTATTATTGACAGTAGCGTTTCTGGTTTTGGTTCTGGTTCTAGTACAGTGGGAGAATGTATGTGTGAGCGGGTCAGACTCAGTACAGTGCAAGGAAGAGGAGAGGTTGGCTCTTCTACACATCAAAGCTTCAATATCCTTTCCTATTCACTCTTTAGAAGGCAAGTGGGAAGGCAAGGAGTGCTGCCAATGGGAAAGAGTCACCTGCGATCCGATCACTGGCCATGTAACTCAACTGGACGTCGGTATATCCTATGATGATTATTGGAACGATTATTATTATCATGAGGGTATTTCACTAAATGCCACTTTGTTCTTGCCTCTCCGTCAACTAAGATCTCTATCATTATCTAGACATGGCATATACAATTGTACGGATAGTGCTGGTATGTATCTTCACGTTTCTTTCTTATTTGAGAATTATATACGTATACCCCGCCTGACTGCATATACAAACGTACTTCTCATTTTGTTTTAGCATTTGTAGTGGGTACGGGTACTTAACATATCTGCTTGATTTATGAAGACTATAAATAAAAGTATAAAACTACTGAACTGTAATTGCTCCAATTTAAGGACAACTTCCTTATTGTTGATATCTAACGTACGTGACTGCTTTGGGACAACTTAGGACAATTTACACTTTCCAATTGTATTCATGGAAGCGAATTTTCTAGAGAAAAAGTGCAATACCAAAAAAAAATTAATAATAAAACACAACCTCCGAAATGTATATTTACCTTAGTTTATTAGAATAACCACTGGTCAATTTCAGGTTTATTCGTGTTAAGAAAAGAAGAAAGAAGTTATCAATATATAAATAGGGACATGTCCCTATTTTTTTATCAAAAGAAAAGGAGAAAAAAATAAACAATTCCTAATGCAATTTTTCGTTTGTTCTTTTTCAGGACTTGAAACATGGTCCAATTTAACAAAGTTGGAGATTTTAGACCTTTCTTGGAACTCCCTGGACGGAAGCATCATATATGATTTAGCGAGTTTTCCATCACTTCGTAAACTCGACCTGAGTTGGAATTATATAAGTTGGAATTATATAAACACCAGTGGTCTGCTGCCCAATATTAAAGGTAACAAAAACCAATTAATTAATGATTTATTTAATGTGCTTTGTATATATTGATCAAGAAAGGGTCGTCCATATATATATATAGTAGAACTAGGGTGCTCCTAAGTTCACCCAATCTCTTGTGAACTTGACTCTAAAATATATCGAATCGACTTTAAACGATGAATTCAAACTGTTGAAATCCTTCTATCTAATAAGTGATGCGTCTATATATGAAAATTTTAAAGTTTCGAATTAATTTAATATAGAATCAAGTGATCAAAGGAGTCCAAAAAATGAATGCATTAAAATTAATTTATAAATCTTAAACTTTTGACCACTTGACTCTATATTAAATTAATTCGAAACTTTAAATTTTCACATGTAGATGTATCACTCATTAGGTAGAAGGATTTCAACGGTTTGGATTTATCGTTTAAAGTCGATTCGATATATTTTAAAGTCAAGTTTACAAGAGGTTTGGTGAACTTAGGAGCACCCTAGTTACCAGTACTTTTTCATAATTAATAAAAATACACGGCCAATTGTGGAGCCATGCATTCCATAACAAAATTGAAGTTGTCAGCTTTTTAATTAGCATCTATGAGGTTACCTATATGCTTTGTTGAAAGTATATAATACCACTTTGTTTTTATATACCACATCTTTCCATGATATTTGATACACAATCAGTTAAGAGTCAAACCGCGCCATATGGAGAGTGGAAAGGAATAAAAAAAATATATGACCTAATTTCAAAGTGGTTTGCTGATTTAAAAGAGCTGTTTCTGGTTTACTGATCCGAGAATCCTTTTGTTAGGGTTCGAATATTGGTCCAATTTGACTAAGCTAGAGATGCTAGACCTTTCATCCAACCAACTGGATAGAGGCATGATTTCCTCCCTGGCCAAAGTATCATCACTTCGAGCACTTTATCTGGATTATAATTATAATCAAGTATATGATAATTATATGATGGGAGGAAATTTCCCAGTCAAAGGTAACCTTTTATAAATGGACCATTTTATATTTATGACAACAGCAACGTTTATTTTATTTTTCTTCAATTTGATCGATATTTCAATGGAAAAATCTGACAGAGCTTAGTGCACTAAATTTGGAGGTGGTTAGTCTAACCGGATCTCTGTATCTATATTCTGGGAGTTCTCTTGATTTGGGACATTGGTCTTCTCTTAAAGCCCTTTCGTTGGCGGAAAATGGTCTAAATGACACTTTTAAATTAGAAGGTAATTTACAATTAATTACCAAATTAAACTAATTCTTATTAATGCAAAAAAACAAATTAAGTTATATTTTCTGCAGTCTCTCTACACCGGTAGATCACAGATGTTTGACATCATATAATTAATTTGTTAAATTTGGTATAATTCTGAACATTAATATAATAAGAGTATTAATTCTTGTTGTCAGGTGTCAGGTGGTATTAGATTTTAATCATTTACTCATGCAGCTCTGCAAGAATAGTGAAATTAGCGTCCGGTAAAATATATTTTTGTGTTAATGAGAAGGAAATCTTGCATGAGCATTTTAAAATAATTTAAAAAAGACTTGCCGATTAATTTATCTTCCTGATATCTAAGCAATCAGTATATATATTTTTATTTCACATTCACCCCATAAACGACTAATATTGTACATTCATGAGTTTCCATTTTAATTTCAACAAGATTTTCTGTCGCTTTTAGCTAGTTTGTACGTAGCTAGTTCTACATATGTATTTCAGGCATTACACTGAGTTTTTAAACAAAATATAAAGAAAAAATGAAAACAAAAAAAATAAAGAAATGCTAGCTACCTCGTAATTGACCTTATGGATTTCACATTTGTAAATCTTATTTGACAACATTTCTTGTTAATTTTATAGGGCTATGCCGATTGAAGAATATCGAGGAGTTAGATCTTTCAGACAATAGTTTTAGTGGAAATCTCCCTTCTTGTTTGGAAAATCTTTCTTCTCTTGAGTTAGTTGACTTGTCATACAATGATCTTGAAATTAATTTTCCCTCCTCCATTTTTGAAAGACTCTCGTCCCTAAGGTACCTTTTCCTATCAAATAACAAGATTGAAGGGAATCTATCCATAAGATCATTTTTTAACCATTCTAATTTGGAAGTTCTGGGGCTCTCAACAAGGGCATCATCACACTTTCAAGTCGAAGTTGTGAATCTGCCTTTTCAGCTTGAAGTTCTTGAACTAGCTAATTGCATTCTTGATGTTGAGTTGACATTCTTGTATTCTCAGCATAAATTACAAGGATTGGACCTCTCTAATACTCGCTCCAAGGGTCCCCTTTCAGCTGTGTGGTTTTTGTTAGAAAAAAATACGAACTTGACCCAATTAGATTTGCACAAAAATTTCTTCACAGGGCCTCTTCAACTTCCCTTTTTAATTCATGAAAAACTCGTAAATTTAGATATATCTGACAACCATCTTGGCGGGGCATTACTAGCTAACATTACAACTAAGCTTCCAAATTTATTGTCCCTTAACTTATCAAAAAACTATTTTCATGGTCCTCTTCCGCTCATATCAAGAAAGCAATCTCGAAACTCTAGATTTATCTAGTAACAATCTCAGTGATGATATACATAATAGTTTTTCGAGAATTCAGCCTTCAAACCTCAATTCTATGGATCTATCAAATAATAAGTTTTATGGATCCTTTAGTTACAACATGAACTTTACTCCATATTCATATTTAATGTTAAATGATAATAATATAAGTGGAGAGATTCCTTTCAGCATTTGCAATACCAGTTTTCAAGTGTTGGACATCAGTAACAATGAATTAAATGGTGTTTTACCTGATTGCATTGCAATTGGAAGAGATTATCTTTGGGCGTTGAAGTTAAGTAGAAATCATTTAGAGGGATCCTTACCATTGGATATGTGTGCTGGGAAAGACCGTTTGTTGCTTGACCTTTCAGATAACAAGCTTTCTGGATCAATTCCTCCTTGCTCTAATCAGTCAGACTTACAAATTGTAGATATGAGCCAAAACAATCTAACCGGAAACTTCCCAATAACATGGCTGAATATTTCTTATATAAGAGCCATTTACATTGGAGAAAATTATTTATCTGGAGAGCTTCCAATTGATTGGATTGGTAAGGGGTCCTATCTCAGAATGCTCCAAGCAAGACAAAACTTGTTTCGAGGACCTATATCAAAACATATATGTCAATTAAGATATTTACGCATACTAGATCTGTCCCACAATAATCTTTCTGGAGAAATACCATCATGCATTATAGATATGGGATCAACATCCGACAATTCCTCCTTTTCCTTGGATTTAGGATATGGTGTGATTATCGACCTCAATGATGCCAATTTTCTCTTAGACACTGCATATGTTGTCAACATATATAATGGAGAACTAGAGAATTTTGAAATGAAACTTATGTCAAAAGGAAGGTTAGATATCTATTTGGAAGAAATTTTACTAATTCAGAGTATAATAGATCTATCTTCCAACGAACTAATAGGAAATATTCCCCAAGATATTGGTAAAATGGATTGGTTGATAACACTGAATTTGTCGAACAACCATTTAAGTGGTGCAATACCGAATTCCATGTCAAATTTGCACCAATTAGAAAGTTTGGACCTCTCTCACAACTCTTTGACAGGGGAAATACCGAGAGAACTAGCTAAACTAACCTCACTAGAATCCTTCTCTGTGGCATATAACGACTTATCTGGTCCTACATTGGGTGTAGAAGCACAGTTTATTTCATTTGATAAGAGCAGCTATGAAGGCAACCCAAATCTATGTGGGCCTCCCTTGCCAAAAAGTTGTGTCCCTATTGGCACAACACAGCCATCCCCGAATAAAACGAGTGACAAAAGAATGTATGAAGGCATCGATTTTCTCATATTGTTTGGTTCTTTCTCTCTCTTCTTTGTGGTCAGTTTTTGGAGCTTCATAGCTGTTCTTTATTACAAGAGAAATTGGCGTTTTATATTGTTTAATATGGTGGACTGGTATGGTGATATGGTATATGTGAAGGTTGTCCTTTGGGCGAGAAAGATTAGAACTGCTTGAACTCAAAGTGTTAGTTGTTAGTCTTAGTTTGGAAGGATAAATTTTAGTATATATATACTGTCATACTGAATAAGCATGTGCTTATGTACTCTTTGTGTAAAATGTATTTTAAATCTTAGTGAACTTTTGGCTTAAAATAATATCTTCGACAACTTTCATATATGTATTTTGTGCCTATGCATTTTTTTTACGAACTTCTCAAGCGTTGGTAAACTTGGGACTATTATGTGATTATGTAAACTTAGAAATATTATATGATTTTATAAACAATCGTCAGTTGGACGATTTCAGAATAGTTCCAACTAAGGCCCAAACTAAAAACAAAGGAAATAAAACCTGATATGAACTGGAGTTCCAATGGACCGTCCAGATAAGGCCCAAAATTAGAAAATGAGGAAATCAAAATGAGAAGTTGAATTTATTGCATGTTACGTGTGATACTTGAAAGATACTTTTACTAGTTAGAATGAAGTTATGTTACAAGATAATTTGACTAGTTGAAGGATTCAAAGTATTTTTTACTTTTTTTACTTGGATAAAAGACAATTTAATTAATTTGTTAATATGTTACAAATTTCAAAACTGTTTTCCAGGGAATGTTATAAACTTTCATACTTTTATATTCAATTCTTATAGTATTTATTAGTTTATATATTCTTGAGGTAGCTAAGATTATTTAGTCTGGATGTAGATTATTATTTTACAAACTCTCCCACTTAATATATATGAGCATAGGAGAATTTAGGGAGTGTTTGCATCAGTACTCCAATTTGTTCTGCAAATTAATTTGGAAGTTGTTTTCCAACTCTCTTATTTTCCCTTTTTAAATTTGATTGATTTATCTAGTCAAGCTAGTGCTCTCTTGTAGTTTGTTAATTTTATAATTTCCCTCATTAATGACAGTGTATCTAGGTCCATATCCATCAATAAACATGAACCACGCCGTCCTTGTGCGCGCTGATCATAATAATAATACATTTGAAGATATGTGCTATGCATAGTACCATAGGCTCACTCAATACAAATACATATGTGCATTATACATTTGAAGATAGATACATTGAGCAAATATTTTTTTCCCTCCTCTAGAATTTTAATATGAAATTTGGATTAAATTTAGATTTAAAAATAGAATAAATTTCTTGAATTCATATTGATAATTAATATGAGAAGTTAGAGCATTAAAAATCATAAGTTAGGACAATATTTTTTTAATCTAGTACCCGATTAATTAGCTATTTAAATCTGATTCGCTATTTTCTTGCTCCCATCTACGAAATTTTTTATTAACATAAAAAAATCAAATTCTACACCCTGTTTGACAAGATTTCGAAAAAAATGCCCAAACTCCAATTTTAATCACGGTTTTAGGCCCCAAAACTGTAAATTTAATTTACTGTTTTAGCCTTCTCAAATCTACATAACAAACCTACGGTTTTGTATAATCGAAAATTAAAATTGCGGTTGAGATCTCAAAATAGATTTTTATTCATGAAACCTGAAATTAAGTTCACAATTTTAGGTTTGTTATTTTTTTTACTAAGCAAAAAATGTTATTATTTTTTGTATTGAAATATAAAAATATTTTATATATTTCTTTGAAAATAGGTATAATATTATATAATTTGATTTATTAGAAAGACTGCGACAAATTAATAACTCGGATCAACATTTCTCAGGCCGGATTTTTTTGCAGCTGTAAGAAAAATTAAAATATTTCTTGGTGTGTTATTGAAAAAAAATAAAAATATTTTGAATCTGAGTTATTGATCCCAGTTCAAATATCACTTATAAGTAAATATACAAAATATTGTGGTAAAAAAATAAATCTGAGTTAATATTCATGCTTTCTTGACCCGCAATATATCGCATGGAGCAGTACATTTGGCAGTTTAATTAGATATCTGCCAGGTTCCGCAGATAATCAAAAGTATGATTAAAAAGAAAAATTAGTAGTTTTTAATTATCCTTCAGGCTTCACCAGTCAATGGTAGTCTCAAACGTGACCAAAACTGTGACGTCTTAACATTTCTGTTTGCTTTCAACATCTTGAAAAAAGCATATGCAAATCATCACTTATATTTTCAGGTTGATATGTACTTGTTCTCTTTAACCTTCTATCTGGTCATTTTTTTTTAAAACTTCAATGAGCCGAGTTACTTTGGTTTCATATATACTGAATATTAAAATTTTATCATAAACCTGACATATTTTAGTGAGTTGGTCGTTTGAAGTATTACCATGCATAGAATGAGTTCATCATTATTTCAACCTTATCGTTAATTGAGATTTGAAGCAAGGTTCATTATCATGCTACACTGAAATCAAGAACTGTGCAGGAATAGTATAGACTGACGCTTAAAAGAACCCTTTCATGAAAGCTTTATCAATAGGCAAAATGAATTCACAGAAAATGAAGTGATGCAGTGAATTGAGGATATGTACCTAAGACCTACCTCAAAAAAGATAAACGGATTTTATATGAACCAACTTGAGATCAGATGGAAGAAGGGAAAGAAGATCTGACAAAGCAACAACAAAAATTCAGACAAGTCCCTAAAATATCTTCTATTTACAAATATCATCAAAGCAACTAAATATGGACATTCAGAAAATAGTAAGCATGTTTATTTTGAGAAACTCAACAACTTTCTAATACACTTAATCTATGCTCCTAAGAAAATCGGACTAGAAATGCTTCTATTGTTGTGCACAAGACAAAAAGGCGAATAAGAAACCTAAAGGATCTTATAGTTATTTTACAAAATAGGAGACATTCAATAATATTCATGTTGAAATCATAATAACAAATAAGAGAATACTTTTTTTTTTTTTGATTAAAAGACTAGTGCCCATTTCATTCAAGAAATTTAGTGTATTAGAACTCTACATGTTGGAAAACTATTAACTAATCAACTAATTTTTAAATTTAGGCGAATAAGAAACCTAAAGGATCTTCAATTGTTGTCCACTATTAATGCGGTTCCAACTCGATCGGTAGTTATTCTGGAACCACATCGGTAGTACATGTTGGAAAACTATTAACTAATCAACTAATTTTTAAATCTAAATTTTTATTAATAAAATAAATATAAAAAAACTATATTTAAAATTTAATAAAAAATATAATTAAAACTTTATTACCCAGAGCTGCAAAATACGAACCAAAGGCAACTTCCCGTCCTAAACGCAGGAATAATCGGTTAAGCTTGCTCCTAGTTGTGCCAGTATTCCTCTGCCTGCGAGCACAACCGTGGTAGAGGTTGATATAGTTTTTTTCAATAATGATAGTAATTAAAAGAATGAATGTCGTTTAATTATTCTTCGATCAACGGATTAAAGGAATTAATAGTTTCATAATTCATAAAGTTTAAAAACGTTATTAGTAAAAATATTATTTATTTATATATATTTTGAGTTTTGTAGAATAAATTTCTAACAGTACATACGGTTTCACCCTTTTTCCTTACATTGTGTAGCTTTCTCTGTAATCGGTACGACAGTATGAAAAATTGATGGAACTGTACTATTGGTGCATTTCCATACTCCAAGCCTTGAAAAAACACACCAATTATTTTTCAAATAAAATAATCAATATTTTTCCTCAAGATTTGAAATATTATATTTTCCTATAAAAAAATAATTACTAACAAAATAACACATGAAGAGATATATAAACATCATCCAACTACTTATACGACCATAAATGCAAGCATTAAATGAAATATCTTCCTAGTATAATTTAATTTTCATCTCACTTACAACAAATTAATTTCAAAAAAGGCAAATTATATTTGCAACACGTGCTCGTCGGAAAATTGTCATTTGTATGTCTCTCTTCGAATTCATTTATTTTTTATTACAAGAAAATTAATTATTATGCCTGTAGTTTGTTATATTATCTTTTTTAAAAATATTTATTATTTTTGTCTACATTTGTAATTATTTGAATATATTTTTGTTTATATGTAGTGTTAGTAATATTATTCGATAGATCAAATTTCTTCTTCTTAATTTTTTGTACTATTTGAAACACTCATCATTTAAAATTTAAAATGTATGTGATGTTCAAACACCTGTCTGAAAATGTTATACTACCGTTGAATATATCATATATGGATCACATCAATTTTCAGTTATACTACCGTTGAATATATTTCCCAATTTCTGTATGTTTAAATCGGAGGAAGTGCGAATAAATTATTTTTTCTTGCTTCAAGTGCGAAAGAACTAAATTTTTTAGTGAGTTGACAATTATTTTTTCATTTATTTTAATCTTATATTTAATAAATATTTTCTATTTTATTTAAAATTAATGTGTTGTTATGAAAGGAAATAATTAATACATTAACAATTTTAATAAATATTACAAATAAAAGAACAATGGAGACTCAGCTAGTATTTAAAGACTAATATAATCAAGAAAGCTAGTATTTAAATATTTAAAACTAAAATTAAATAAATTAAAATTAATGAGTTGATGTCTCGTTAGCTCACGCTAAGTCACTATGTGCAGTCACATCGGTTCCGTCTATTTTGAGTTTTTATTTCCAAAATTAACCGACCAATTAAGATCTAACATATATAGTTACACGTGTAATCATATATGTCGTAACGTAACGTGACATGTCCGCAAATCACATTATGTAACCAGATGACACGCTGCCCGATTCACGATTCACATTATGTAACTGTCATACGTGACCGTCACGTGTAACGTAATATGTTGTGCCGTCTTAGTGCCATATGGAGCCAATTACGATTTTATTTTATTTTCTTTTTTCTTTCATTTCAAAATTGTCTGCAAGTCCCGTTCCAAAGACATTAAAATAAGCAGTTTAATTAGTCCAAATAAAAATTTACAAATAACAAGTCCAAATAAAAATTTACAAATAAGAGAACATTAATTAGTACAACGGCAACTTGTCCAGTTCAGTCATTGAACAGAATATTGAACAATTTTATCTTCATGTAGCAGTAGTTGGCATGTATACTCCAAAATTCAGTCAAGCTAAATAAACCTCAGCTCTCTCATACACACACAAAGAAAACACTGAAAACAACATAAAATAAGATCTTAAATCAGGTTGTGTGATCTATTCTACTCTGATAACGGAAATAGTAATTCGCACAGCACTATTGTACGTACTGCCAATTTGAAAATAAGGAGATTTATTGGTAGATGCATACAATGAAGTTTAAAAAATTAAAATCTCATACATCATGGGAACAAGGAAGTCATAAATCATAATACTGAATTTAAACGTAAAACCTCCATCGATCATATGGTAGGAACAGAAAAGAAAATCATACAAAGAAACAACAAATATTCACCTAAAATATCTTATATTTACAAATATCATCAAAGCAACTATGGACATTTAGAACATAGTAAACATGTTCTTTTTATAGAAACTCGACAACTTGCTAATAATACACTCCATCTATATTCACAAGAGAATCAGACTAGTAATGCTTCTATTGTTGTGCACAGGACAACCGAATAAGAAACCTAAAGGATCTTTATAGTCATTTTTAGAAAATATGAGACATTCAATAATATTCATGTTGAAATCTTAATAACAAATAAGATAATACTAAGTAAAGAGAAGTGATGAATGCACATAAAATCTTGTATGAATATCTGACAAGAAGAAGGTGAGATCAGGAAAATGCAAATAAATTCTTGTATTTATAGCATTTATTTTAATGCACATTCAATGCCTTGTTAATTCTAAATTATGTAGGTTTCTTATTATCATACAATAAACATGCTCAACAATCTTAATTAGTGACTTTACACATCGCAAATAACGCAGCACAAAAACATAAACACCAACATTCAAAAGTAACAGAAATTCTGGTAGCTCATAATAATATCTATTAAACATCTCAGATTAACATAAATAAAAACATAAACACCAACATATTAGAGAAACCCTAAATTTTGATAACTCAAACAGCACCAAAGAAGCTTTAGGGACTCAAAAGACTGATGTACTGCACTATTTCCTAACAATACTTAGCTGCAATTAGGAACCAAAAGAGACTGGATTTTTTACCTAATTAAAACACAAGTTCGGTTAAACAATGCTTGGCTGAAACCACATTGATGGTGGGGGTCGGAACATTTGCGGCATCTCAGCAACGCCAAGCACCACTGGCTCAGGGTTGCCATTATCAATTTTGGCAAAAAAAATGCTATAACATGGTCCTTGATCCTCCCAATGTTTGGGATCCATAGGATTCAGCATTATTTCATTAACGGCAGATGATGAACAAATGTACTCCATGTAAATACTACCCCCGACAAGCGGGTCCCAGCCATCAGCAACGACAGCCAGGTAGTGGTAGTTATCCCCATAGAAAAGGGTGGTGTCCCTTGTGTTAGCAACCCGTTTTACATCCATCAGCAGCTCTTCCCCAATGACTTGGTACAGGTCAAATTTTTGCTTAGGAACCTTCCCGGTGGCCTCCTCTGCTTTCTCACCTCCTCTGTACTCTTCTTCAGTGGGATGAACAGCAATCATGTAAACTCCAGATTTCCCTATCAAAAAACACTTGCGAAGATATTTCAAATCAGGCTCGAAAAAGTACAGACCCTCCTCCTTGTGTTTGTTTAGGTTATAAATGGCCATCAATCCCTCGTAGTACAGATAAAAACTTCCATTATTGTAAGCTGCATCTGCCAGTTCAGCATTTGGGTATGGAGGCCGGGCGACCTCTGTCCAGGAAGGATCCCCGACTTTACAGTAAAAGATTCCGCAGGCTCTCTTAAAGAACACCATAATGATGCAGTTCGGATCGGTCAGATTGGTAGAAAAAGTTATCTTGGTGATTGCATAAGTACCAAACATAGACTTAAAGAGATGAGCAACCATTTGAGGTGGCATTCCATCCCAGATATGTTTTACCAGAATATTAAACGGAGGGAGTTGCACGCGAGACCGGGTTAACGGGTTCAACAAGAAAAGCTCCGAACCATCAGAATCCATAATCAGGAGCCAGCCACGGTAGGTGGCACAACACGTCTTGCCGATGGTCTCTGGAATGGGAATCTTGTGCATCTTAGCTTCCCAGAGGTTGTAGAATAATCGGATCCATTGTCATTTGTGTATCTACTAGCCATGTACGGAATCATCAGCCATGGGAGTTGGGGAGGCAGGTGGCGTGGGTTCGGAAGTGATGCAGAGCGACATGGGGAGCAAACGGCGCGAAATCCAACATATATAGTCGGTGATGCATTTGACTTTCTGTGAAATCAAAAGCACCGCTGCTAGTGGGAGATGGGCCCAGTCGGGAAATGCAGTTGCTGAATCTTCCATTTTGGAGCTGAAACCTGAAATCACCGCAAGCTGTTTTGTAAATAAAGGAGAAATAGATGGAGAAGGACTGAAGGAGGACGGGGAGGAAGGAGAAGAAGGTTGTTGGAGGGTTTTTATTGTAGAGATTTTTGGGAACCCAAAAGGCCGTAAAGACAGAGAGTAGACTGCTGTCAGTGAAATTTAAGTTCAAATTTATGATTATAGGTACAAAGCGATCTTCGAAAGAATTCAAATCTTCTCATTTCCCAGGCGTGATTGTTTTGAGAAATAATATATTTAAAAAAAAAAACAAAATGTTTCATTTCCACAACGGAACACAAGAATTTTTTTATAAACCATAATTAAAAAATTTAATTTTATAAAACCAATATGATTACTTTTTATTTACAAAAATCATAAGAACTGAAATATCATTTCGGTCTCCTACTTTCTATTTTTTTATATTTAATAAATACTTTCTATTTTAATTTAAAATAATTGTGTTGTTATTAAAGGAAACAATTAATGCATTAACAATTTACATGACGATTTGCTTACTTTTACAGTTACCACTAGAGAAGAAATATGTGACACACCATGACGTGATGTGACAAATACGCTGTGATTTGGTCACGTAACGTGAAGTGATATGATCAACTTTTTTTTTCACGTGACGTGACGTGATGTGACCAAAATGGTAGTGGATGGTCACGTCACGCATAGTCACGCCGTGACTAGACGTGACGTTATGTGACGTGGCGTGACGTAAATTAGTCATGTCAATTTTTTAATATTTTAATTTAAATTGTTGAAAATTTAGAAAAAAAGATATAAAAATATAAAAATTCTAAAATATGTAAATAATGTTGCAAATTTTTTTTTTTTTTAGAAAAGACTGTTGACATTACTTTAAAAATTCAAATTACAAATAGTCATTAGACTAAACTAGAGAAAATAAAGATCAGCACTACATGAGTACCAGTATCACTGAATCTACACTAAAAGAAAAATCTGAATATTTTATATATACCAAAAAAGTTAGATACTCTATGTTTCATAACATGACGTGACATGATTGATTCACGTGACATAACGTGATGTGTAATTTTCACTCGAATGCGGTCACGTCAAGCGATACGCGAGTCACGTCACGTAATGGACATACGTGATGTGACGTAACGTGACTAGTCACGCCGTGACAAATTTCCTTCTGTAGTTACCACTATTGAGAGATGTCATATTGTGTAGCTTTATATCCATGTAAGTAAAATTAATCTGCGAAAATTTGACAATATTTTTTTCATATTAGGCATTCCTTAATGTCATGCTATTAATTTTGTTTATTAATATATTAAAAGTCAGTAGACATGTATTGTCATATATATAAAAAAAAAAAAATCAGATTCTACCAAGAAGGAAAGCAGCAGATAATCTTTTATACTTGTGGTAAATGGGCCACTAAATTGATGTTGGGCTTATTTGGGCTAAGATAGTGACATATCTTTTGTTAACAATGTTATAAATTGATGCAAAAATTCGATCTGATTTGGGGGAACTCTAGGGATGAAAACGGAGAGGATAATGTTTGATTAGGCCTGCTAAATGAGTCGGGCCGGCTCATGGACTTTGAGTCGGGCTCTTAAATGAGTCGTATTGAGCTGAGTTTAATTTGAGCTCAGTCCAAACTCGGCCCGAACTCGAAATTAATTTACCCTAATCTAACGAGCCGATCCGATCCGAGTCGAGTTCTCATTGAGTCGAGTTCCCATTGAGTCTCCTTCGTTTCCAAGCTCAGCTCGTCCGCCCAGCACCTCCCTCCTCTGGAACAAACTGAGTTGACCTGATGATAAACAGAGTTTAAATCGAGGCTTATATTATAGGGAAAGTTATACTTCTTGACTTCTTGGAAGCATAATGTGAAATTTATAATTATACTATATTTTAATAAATGTGATATGAATTTCACTTTATAATTATACTATATTAATTGCAACGTGTTAGACTTCAATGTGATATGAATTTAACTTTATAATTATACTATATTGCAACGTGTCAGACTTCAGTGTAATATGAATTTCAATCCCATTAGCAGGTCATTCAATCAGATTGACGACGTGTCATTCACTCATTGGCGTTGAATTTTTAAATGAGCGAATTTGGACCGAGCTTTGATAATTCATTACAAGAGCGACTTTGATAATCCATTTACCGAGTTCGGACCGAGCTTTGGACCGATCCGAGTTCGAGTTGAGCCGAAGGCTCGAACTCATTAAATTGAGTCGGGCTTTTGTCTTCACTTTTGAGTTGAATTTGAGTCGGACTTGTTGTGTTATATGACCGAGTTGGACCGAGTTTTGAGTCGAGTTCGGCCCATTAGCAGGTCTATGTTTGGTATAGCATGGCAATCAATGTCTTGGATTCTATCATTACATTTTGATATGCAGTATGACATTTTGCATTACTTTGGTTTCATACTGACTACTGAGTATTAAGATTTTCTGAGAAACCTGACTTTCTTTTAGGGTCATTTGATTGGATGAAAGTCTTGGTTAGTAAGAATAGTCTATTGAATTAGTAAATAACATATTAATCCATAAAAGATAAACAAAAAAAATATCTCTAGTTGCTAATCCAAACACAAAATAATAGTTCAAAATAGTTTCTAATTTGAGTTGGCATTATTCTTTTTGTTTGATGTTTCACTCTTAAAAGTTGTTGAAATTATAAAATACTTTAATTTATGGTACCACTACTACAAAAATACAGTTTGTACACGGACTTTAACTGGAGAGCTACACGGATTTGGAAACGTGTGCAATACTGGGGTGTAGAAAAGTCCAGCATTTACACACGGATAATTTAGCCGTGTACGATTACACAAATCCTACACGGTTTTTCTAATAAAAAGCCGTGTGGAAAACCTCCAAAAGTGCACACACCGCAAGAGAGCTACACGGATTTGTAATAGAATATCCGTGTAGGAATCCTATTTGTACACGGATATTAACTAAAAACCGTGTAGCTCTCCTCCCTAGCTACACGGATTACTAACATAATATCCGTGTACGATTACCATTCCTACACGGTTTTATGTTAATATCCGTGTGTAAATAGTGTTATAGATTTTTTATTGTTTTCACATTTTACACGGTTTTTTTTTAAATATCCGTGTAGGATTTTCCAATTGTTTTTTTGGAATTTTTTCTGTTTCTGACTAGCCTCCACTTTTGCTAGTCATTAAATTATATATAATCATAATGTTTTTTTTTGCTCAAAACAGAATATAAATTGCCAAAACATAACATAACAATTCAAAATTGATGATTACACTAATTAATTAAGTTATACAAATCCTTATTGTTCTTTACAAAATTCGGATACAAACCACCTTGCCCACATCGCTCTAATTTCGTCGATTTGTTCGGGTGAGAAAGAGGCTTGGCTCCGGCTATACTGCAATTATAATTTAAGTTAGTAAGGATCGAATTATTGAAATTTTTAAAATGAAAATTAATGTGAATTACTTACGTTATTTGGAAAGGAAAATTGATTCCTTTCGATCCAATTAAACATGAAAATCATCGTGTAATAAGCGCACTCCTAAGATGCCTTCTGTCGCGCACACTGAAATTTATATTTTTCGGGCTATGTTACAATGAAAATAATTTTTGGAACTATAATATTTAAGTTAAAAAATTATTGCATGTGTGCTCACCGGTAACCACTCAATTTTGAATTTATCTTTCACGGTCCCTCTAGCTCTTCCTTGCAGTCCTCCCTCTGCAACATATTTGGTCCAAGCCCTTGCAAAATTAAGCGACTGTAATTAGCAATTTCGATCCACAATTTAATTACAATTGAAAAAAAAATCAAACCTAGTGAAAAATTATTGCTTACTGTGTCAAAAAGGGACAGATCTCTCTGCTCTCTTCAGGTGTGATGTCTTTTGGCCTTGCAGAATCCATGATAAAAGCCCTATTTGCAGTCGGAATGATGATAAACAAACACCAGTGTGTCCTGTGGCATGAGAAATATTAACACAATTATAATCAAATTTAATTTCCTTTTTATAATTATTGAATTGAAAACATCGAGAAAAATTGAAGGTTAGAATCGTACCTCTGGTGGTATGGCAGAAGAATAAATTTCTTGCCATCCGCTGAGCAATGGTGCATCGCATGGCACATATAGTCGACACACTGCTGACTTTGACCTTCTAGCACGGTGAAATTGAGTTTGCCGGGGTCCAGAATTGCAGTGTTGTTTACCTTATTTTCGAGCGACCATGATTCGCAAGTTCGGAGCAGCTTCCTGAAAATGCTTAACATTTTGAATATATATTTGAGTGATATACAATATATAAATAAAGTAAGGTCACTTACATGGCGAAAATGGTAAGGAATGAGCTATCGAGCCATCTATCGCTACCCTTGGCATATAGAAAGTCCTTGAAGTCATCGAAAGAGAGCATGCATGGCCAGCCGTCATGCATGAACATGCCGGGTGGCGTCTCGATCATGATGCTGGTCATGCCTTCGGGTGCCTTCATCAAGCGGTCATGAAGACGCTGACAATCGAGAGGCAAAGCATTGTATTCTTCTGGGCTGATCAGACGGTGGTCTGGCGCCTCAGGATGGACTCCAGCATCAGTCTCTCCTACGACATCAGTCGTGTGGACCATCCCACTCTCCCCCCGTACCGGTGATAAATTGGCCTCCTACGCATGCATAAAAATTTAAAAATTTCAAGTATTTAAAAAGAGCGGTTTTGAATGTAACAAGAGATATTGATAATTTAGAGATTACCTGATCAAGAATGATCTGATTCTTGGGCCATTGGATGAATGACCCACGGATGTCATCCACAACTAGCATCTCCTCGGTCGGGACAGGAAGAGGTATCCTACGCCATTCTGACACAACAGAGTCGATCTGCACACATGCATAGCCGCGCCCGACCGGAGCATGGTGCACCAATGTTTGCCCCGGAATGACGAGACCCTTGGCAACTATGACAGGCACCGCACCGCTCCAAATGATCAAGTCGCATTTGGTGGCGACCTGCAATTATTATTAAGATAACCATATTTAATACCAAGTTTACGAACCAACATTAATTGCATTTAGATTATTAATAGTAGGTATTACCTTGAGATTATCGAACTCGTCCTCCCAGGTCCCGGATGCTTGACTGCTTCGCCGAATTCCCGGAGAAATAGGGGGTCCTTGCTCTGATGGGTGTGTAAACTGATGAGATGTCACGCGGTTTGCAATCCTTGCTTCCATCCTTGCTTCCATCTCCGCCATCCTCTCCGCCAGCCTCGTCTCGTATTCTTGTTGGATTTCCTGGCGGAGCCGCGCATCTCTCTCTTCATCGGTGACTTTAGCGCGCGATCTTCGCTTGGGTTTCTCTGAATGGAAAACATTCCTGAAACCCTTGTAGACGCCTACACCCCTTACCCGACCCGGGTGCTCCGGATTGTCAAGCGATTGAGTCAACGAGTCATTCTCCCTCGAACAGGTCCGGACACCCGACGTGACCTCCTCCTCCACTTGCAACTGTTAATAAAAAAAATAAATGCAACAAAAGAATAATTAAAGTGAGTGAGCTATAAATTTTTTTAATGACTCAGGGTTATGACAAAAATGTCTTACCATTTTGTGAGCCACGGGCTGCAACTCTTGAGGCAGTCGAATCTTCCCGTCGGCAGTAACCTCAGACCTTGCCATGAGCCAATTCGTGCCCCGGGGATTGGTGATCTTTACCACGGGTGAGTCAGAATCTTTGTTTGACTCAAGCACGGACTTCCATTCCTTTGACTTACCCTCGTACCCGCCTGATCCTAAATGATGCGGGTACAAGTTCTTAGCAACAGTCCTCCTGCCCCTTTCGCTTTTTTCCTTCAAGAATAAAAGCAAATCAAACCGTTAGTTCGAATATAACAACCGATCGAGAAAAAAAGAGTTAAAACTTTATAAATTTAGTTACCTTGAACTCGGGTGTTTGCTTCAAAGCAACAAACTCGTCCCATATTGGTTGAGTCACATTTTGATAGTACCCGACCGGACACCTCCCTTTATTCATCCATTCCGTCACGAGGGTGCTCTTATGTTGCTTCCACCCCTCGTTCATTATCTTCAATGTGTTCTTCATCTTCAAGATATTCTGCTTCGGTGTGTCATCCTTGATGTTCCATTGAGCCTGATTGACAGCAAACAATTATCATTGTCAAGAGCCTGATTAACAACAATCAAATTGAAATAGTTAAATATAATCCGATTACCTTAATCTGCTGCCACCATTCTTCCTTATCTTCCTTTTTAACCTTCTTCCAGTTATCTAGCCTAATGTCTGCCTTCTCCTTCACGAGGTTGTTCACCCAATTTGAGTACGGCAATCGGTTTGGCCCCGTCGGATGGCCTTCTTTAGTGAACTCGATGACAAATTCCTTCGCCTCTGTCGTGTTTTTGCACTTGGTCGAACCTCGCTTCCTTCTTTGTGACGAGGCTAACTGTGATGAACCTTGCATGTCCTCGTCTTCACGATTGTCGAAATGATCACCCGAATGTGACATGATTCTGCAAAAAAAAAATTACCAAACCTAATTTCCAATTGGTTCAATTTCATTCAATAGACCTCCTTTTAAATTACACTAAATTTGGTTCAATTTGGTGTAAAACGATTCCAATTTGGTCTAAAACAATTCCAAACAAGCACAAGCACAAACATTTTTAATCAATTTGGTGTAAAACGATTCCAATTTGGTCTAAAACAATTCCAAACAAGCACAAGCACAAGCATTTTTAATCAATTTGGTTCAATTTGAAAAGTTACATATAAAACCAATTTACATATAAAACCAAACAAGCACAAGCATTTTTAATCAATTTGCATATCAATTTACACTAATTATAATCTATTTGCATATCAATTTACATATAAACCCGAATCCTTCTTTAAACCCTAATTAAACCCGAATTAAATAGAGTGATTACCTTAGACAGCAAGACAGGGAGCAATGGCAGACCAGAAGAGAGAGAGAGGCAGCAATGGAGTAGACCAAAACCCTAACAAATCCGAATTTGGAGTAAGTGAACCAATTTTGTTTGAAAAACAAAAGAGAAAGAGGGAAGAGAAATATATTACCAAGTGAAGAACACAAGCACCAGGAGAGGCAGCAATGGAGAGTTTGAAAATCGAGTTCCAAGCACTACCCAAAATCGGGTTACAAGACTACCCAAAATCCTAGAATCACCAAGAGAAATTTTAAATGAGCAATGCCAAAAGAAAAACATAATATGTAAGATAGATGTTTTCAGTTACCAAGAGAGGACAACGAGCTCGAGTGAGGAGATGGAAGACCAGCAATGGCGATTTGGAGCACCAGAGAAGGAGAGGGAAGAGAAGAGAAGTCGATCGGGTACTTAGAAAAAAATTCAAATTGAGTTTTTAACCCTTCACAACTCTTCCTACACGGCTTTTAATATACATCCGTGTGCAAATCCTCTTCCTACATGGTTTTTAAACTAATTATCCGTGTAGAAATAGAGGAGAGCTACACGGTTTTTAATTTAAAAACCGTGTACGAATAGTTTTCCTACACGGTTTTTAAACTAATTATCCGTGTAGAAATAGAGGAGAGCTAAACGGATTTTAATTTAAAAACCGTGTACGAATAGTTTTCCTACACGGTTTTTAAACTAATTATCCGTATAGAAATAGAGGAGAGCTAAACGGATTTTAATTTAAAAACCGGGTATGAACAGTTTTCCTACACGGTTTATTACGTAAAAATCCGTGAAGGAAGATTATTTTCACACGGATTTAAGTTAAAAGCCGTGTAGGAATCTAAAAAAAAATTTATATAGGAGGTTTATATAAATCATTTCTGAATTTTAAAATGTATATTAAAATTTTTGCATTAAAAATGGAAATAAAATATCTTGAGTTTTTAAAATTGAAATATAACATATTGAAATATCTTGTATTTTAATCTAATTTATTTTTGAAATCTTTTTTTTTTTTTGAGAAATAAATCTATTTATGTGATATATATTGAAAGTCTCAAGTTTAAACAATAATACAAAAAATATTACATCAAAAAAAATATTAAAGGTCTCAAGTTTAAAATAAAAATATTACACATTGGTTTTTTTCTTTCTTTTTCTCATTTTTTTCACTTTTTGAACATCGGCTCATAATCCTTCGTTGTGGTCGGATCTCATGTAGTTTGATTCGTCTTGTTCCTCAATTGTTGGTGCCTCAGTTGGCATGTCGGCACAAAATGGAGGTATCTCTTCGAACTGGTCGTACTCTTCTTCGTCGACGACGTTTTCGACCCCAACAATCCTTCTTTTCCCCGAGAGCACAATGCTCCACCTAGCATCACTCGGGTCAGTGACATAGTAGACCTGTGTGGCTTGCTTGGCGAGTATAAACGGATCATCAACATACCCGACTTTGTTGAAATCAACGAGTGTGAACCCATTGTTATCAACCTTAACACCCCGGTCTTCGACCCATCGACATCGAAACACGGGAATGCTTAGGCGAGGGCTGTAAATGAGCTCCCAGATTTCTTCAATAACACCGTAATATGACTTTGATGCTATTACAGGCCGGGCATCCCCGGATCTACTAAATTCTTGAGCGGCCGCCACCAACGTCACCCCGCTATTTTGCGTCGCGCTCTTATCACTTTGGAATTTAGTGTAAAATGTATATCCGTTAATCTCGTATCCTTGAAATGTTCTGACCACAGTTTGGGGTCCTTGGCCCAGCAGCCTAACAATTTCATTTACGGGGTGTGATTTCACTATTTCTTTCAGCCATCCTACAAAAGAACGATTGTGCTCGTTATTAATCCACTTCTGACTTCTTGTGTAGTTCCCTTGACGGAGGATTGTCATGTGCTCATCTATATAGGGAGCGACATCTGCAATGTGTTGTAGTACAATAAAATGTGCCTTTTCTAGTTCATCTTGGTCAGCAACTATGGCTTTCAAACCGATTGTCCCAACTCCCTGGAGCCGTCCCTCGTATCGAGATTGTGGAATACCAATAGGACACACACCGGTTAGGTAATTCGTGCAAAACTCGACCACCTCTTCCGTGGAATATCCTTCGACAATGCTACCTTCGGGCCGATGTCGGTTCCTTACGTATTTTTCAAAATGCCCATGTATCTCTCGAATGGATACATATACCGCAAGAAAACAGGACCACAAATCTTAATTTCTCTCACAAGGTGAACAGTAAGGTGAACCATAACATCGAAAAAAGATGGTGGAAAATACATCTCAAGATGGCAAAGAGTAATGATGACCTCCTCTTGCAAAGCGTCCAATTTTAGCGGGTCTATCACCTTCGAATTAATTGCATTGAAGAAAAAAACAAAGCTTCGTAATGGTTTGCCGAACAGCCTTTGGTAAAATACCCCGAATTGCAACGGGAATCATATGTGTCATTAAAACATGACAGTCGTGGGATTTCATACCAATCAATTTTAGGTCCTTCATTGACACGAGCTTCTTAATATTCGAAGAATACCCTGATGGGACTTAATACTGTGAAGGCATTTACAAAAGTTTTCTTTCTCGATCTTCGACATTGTGCACATTGCGGGGGGTAGGTATGCCCGCTTTCCTTTATCCTGCGGTGCAAGCTTTTGTCGTATTCCCATTTCCACCATGTGTTTTGGAGCTTTAATACCGTATTTAGTCTTGGTCGGAATGTTCAGCAATGTGCCAATCAAACTGTCACACACATTTTTTTCAATATGCATGACATCAAGGCAGTGTCTCACTTCTAAAAATTTCCAGTACGGTAGCTCCCAAAATATGGACTTCTTTTTCCAAATATTTTTCGGTGGTGCTTTGGCACATTTTCCGAAGACAACATCAAGGCTTTCAACCCGCTTAAAGACACTCTTCCCGTCCAATGGACGACGTGCCACTCCGAGCTCATTTTTTCCATTGAATACCTTCTTCTGCTTACGGTATGGGTGATTCACAGGGAGAAACCTACGATGGCCCATAAAAACATTCTTTTTAGAATGCTTCAATCTCAGCACCTGCGTGTCATCTTCACAGATAGGGCACGCTTTTGCCCCTTTAGTACTGTAACCCGACAAATTCCCGTATGCGGGAAAATCATTTACGGTGCAAAATACCATGGCCCGCAATTTAAATACCTCTTTCTTACGTACGCATCCCACATCGAGACGCCATCCTTCCATAATTTTTGGAGGTCCTCGACTAATGATGCGAGATACACATCTATGTCATTTCCGGGTTGTCTGGGTCCTTGGATCAGTAATGACATCATTATATACTTGCGTTTCATGCACAACCATGGAGGCAGATTGTAGATAGATAACAGAACTGGCCAAGTACTGTGCCGACTGCTCATGCTTCCAAACGGACTCATTCCGTCTGTGCTTACCACAATCCTGAGGTTTCTCGGGTCGGAACCAAATTTTTTGAAGTGTCTGTCGATGTTCCTCCATTGGGGAGAATCAGCCGGGTGTCTTAGTTTTCCGTCCTTTTTACGCTATTCTTCATGCCAGCGCAATAATTTGGCATCTTTGGTATTTGCAAAAAGCCGTTTGAATCTCGGAATTATCGGCAAGTACCACAGCACCTTTGCCGGAGGCCGGTTCTTTTTTCCTTCATCGTTAAATTCATCAGTGTCACCGCCCTTACGTTTATACCGTGAAACACCGCATTTAGGACATGCATGCATGGCCTCGTACTCTTTACGATATAATACACAGTCATTTGGACATGCATGTATTCTTTCGATCTTCAAACCCACTGGACAGATTAATTTTTTGGCCTGATAAATTGTACAGGGTAACTCGTTGTTATCCGGGAGCATTTCTCGTAAAAGCTGTAATAAGGACATGAAACTCTTATCGCTCCAACCATGTTCTGCTTTTAATTTCAATAATTTCAACACAGCTGACAATTTCGTAATTTTCGTACACCCAGGATACAACGGCTTTTTGGATTCATTCTTCAAATACTCAAATTGACCATAATATTTATTACCAATTTCATCTCCCACATCGCGCAACATTTCCTCTAAATTGCTATCGTACTCGTGTTCTACATTTTCATCAATATTCACTGTCATCTCGTCATCGTCGCTGCATTTGAATCCAACATTATCAAAATTATCAAAATTTTCGAGATTCTCATAATCACTATCTTCGTTGCAATCAAGTTCATAATTATCAAAAATTTCTACATTATCATCATTATCTTCACAATTTCTATTGGTACCACTACTTTCTCCAATTTTCTCGCCATACATGAACCAACATGTATATCTTTCCTTAAATCCCCGACAAATCAAATGAGCTCTAATTACTTCCGAGTCCCCAAATCCTACACAATTTTTACAATCCCTACAAGGACACAAAATGTTGACATCTCTTTTCTCCACTCTATAACTCTCCGCAAATTGTAAAAACTCTTCAACGCGAACCAAATATTCTTCACTATCTCGTCGCAATTCATACATCCAACTTCGATCCATCTGTAAATTAAATTTAAAAAATGGTTTCAATTAATTAATCATGGTGCATGGTCGACATCTTAATTATTGGCTTACAAAGGGCCGGTTTACAATCCTAACCCACCCTTTGAATATTGTGCCTCATATGTGAACACATGTTAGCGGAATTTAATTAGTATTTGAGAAAAATTCGGCAGCATTTCCCCTTAACTCCCCAAGTATGCGTAAAGACCACATACTCGTAGGAGTAATAAGGAGAAATACTGTCGAACATTTCCTCAAATACTAATTAAACCCCGCTAACATGTGTTCACATCCTAAATGAGACACAATATTCAAAGAGCAGTCCCAAACCGGGGACTATTCAAAATTAATCCCTATTGGATTAATTTTGAACGGGCATGGACCTAAAATCATATTAATAGGTCGGTTATTGGACAACAATACACTAATTATTAACAATTATGGATCAATGAAACCCTAAACCCTAAATATGCAATAACAAGAAATTAATAGAAAATTAAAGAAATAAATAGATCAATTACTTACTTGAGCAACAAAGAGGAGAAAATCAGAAGAAAATCAGCAATCTCGGACCAGCTACGCAATAATCAGATCCAAGCCAATCCAGAGGAGAGAGAGTGATATTAATTGACCAAAACGGCGCTGCAAGTGTTCATTATAACCCTAAATGACCCTTCCTACACGGATTTTAAAATATTAATCCGTGTAGCTCTCTCTATATTTACACACGGCTTATTCTATAAATAACCGTGTACATAATATAATCCTACACGGATATTTCAGTAAAAAACCGTGTAGCTCTCTCACGTTTTATACACGGATATTTACTTAAATATCCATGTAGGATTCTTTAATTTCCACACGGACACTGATTGGAGTGTTATTATCTGTGTAGAATTCCTTGAGCACTGGAAAAATCCGATTTTATACACGTTTTTTTATAAAATTTAGAAAATCCGTGTATAAGGTACAGTGTAGGAAGACGTTTTTTGTAGTAGTGTACGTTGCAGAAAAGAAAAGGAGTTACACCTTAAAAGAAACCTATCTTAATTAAATTATGCCACCTGCTCTTTATAAGACACGTTACTCTCTTTTAAAAAAATAATTAAAAGCAAATTAAATCAAGTCAAATGATGATAAAAATTTCTTGCAAGGGAAATAGCAGTTTGTACAGAGAGGTCATAAAATGATGCCACCGTTCACCTCGCTTTGTCTTTCAAGGTGCTCTCTTGGTCGGATTTTTTTTATAAACCAGAGCACTGTAACATTTCTGAGTTGAATGAAATCATAATACATTTCCCTCTCTCTCTCTCTCTAATTCTCTTACCTATTTACACGAGTTATTAAACTGTAAAAATTAACGAAATGTATTAAATTTCAGATTATGATTTTTCCGATTCCATCAAATATCTTGATCAGAGAAGAGTTCTACCCTTTCATAAGAGCAACAAATTTATTTTTCTTTCAAATTTTTTTTCACACATTTCGATTAGCATCAGGGCACATTAAAAAAAGGAGTCAGTGCCGAATATGACATAGATTTAGTGATTAAAAAGTTTCTAATTAGCTGTCTTTGAGGCTTCATTGACTGGTCAATGGTAGGCTCAAATGTGACCAAAACTGTGACATCTTCACATTTCTCTGTTTCTTTCCAACATAATGAAACAAGCATATATATGCAAATTATCACTTATATTGTTGATACTTGTTCTCTTTAATCTTCTATCTGGTTTGTTTTCTGAAACTTCAATGGGCCGAGTTACTTAGATTTTATACTGAGTACTAAAATTCTATCATAAACCTAGCTTACATATTTTATTGGGTTGGTCGTTTGAAGTATTACCATAGAATGAATTCTTCATTATTTCGACCTTATCTTGCCATTTTTAAAATTTTTTAAATGCGACTCTGTAACCGATAATGTCTTCATCATTTCTTGATGTTCCTCCAATTAACTACTTAAATTATTAAATGAAATGCTGTTTACAATTTGGGGGCGCACTCAACCGCCGAACAAAGCCATCATGACCACCAACATAACAATTGTGCATGCTGACCAGAGGCGTGATGATAATTTCAGAGCTCAAATGAACTTTATTATATAGTTACTACACCAATATTGCAAGATCTGACAAACACAATAGAAATAAAGAAACTAAAACCTACTGAAAAATTAAGAAAGAAACTAAGTAAAGAAGACCTAGTGAAAAAATACAGCCTTAATTTATTTCTTGTGGTTCTTGATTTGCTTTTTTTTGGTGGTGGCGGTTTGACAGTTACTGATACTGGTATCAGTACCGGCACACCTTCTAATTCTAACATGCTCTGTAAGCATTTGAACCCTTTTGAATACCATCTCGCACGTGGGGCATATGATAAAAGGGTCACTAATTATCAAAATAAACTCATTAGGAATAAAGATAAATGTTAGGCATAGAAAGAGGTATAACTACTTTTTAATATTATTTTTCCTTACGGTACTTGTATTATAACATACTTGATAATAATTTTAGAAAATCTGATTCGAACTACTAAAATTAAAGATTTAAAACAAATTTATGTAGTTAGAAAAACTGCTTTAACCATAACCAGAATCACACTGAACCTATAGGTCAAGCCCTTTGGACCTAAAAAACTGATCTTTTTTTACCCATCAAATTTACACAAATTTATTTAGATAGTTATGAATATATAATGTTTTCATTGATTTTCTCTGATCTCTTATTAAATTATTCACTAAAATAACTCAATATTATTATGAGATATTTATTTTTTCTATCCAAAATTTATATTATAAAGTACAAATATTTGCCAATAACATTTTAACTCTTTCCACATAGATAATTAGTTTCATTCACAAAAACGATGAGATATTTAAATAAAAATTCAAGTAACATTCGTATGATAGATCATAATAAATTTATTTCTCTCTTTCCTAACTCCACATGCAAATTTCATGTTTCAAATAAAGACATGTAAAAATTCTCTTGAATTCAAATTTTAACTATGGTGTGCTCAATTGTCTAACTAAAAGAAATCAATAACTTGTAACCATTGAAAACCAAAAAGCACTTTAACAATAATCACTTTATGAAGAGTCAATTTTATTTTAAATGTGATTATTTTAATCAATTTCTCTGTTTAAGTCAAGGAACCTTCATCTATTTAATATTTGATTAACTTTATATACATGCATAGAAACAATCTACGCCACACAAACAACGTGATCCAAAATTTTCTTTTCACAATCTATTTAAGGAACGATTTTATATGCATAACCGAGGATTTCCTGGTGAATTTATACCGAATTTTAAACTTTTCCAAAAAAAAGCATATGTATCAAACAATGTAGCGGAATAGTTTAGAATTAGTGAATCCGAACCGTTTTTCTAACATTGTACGAATCTCAAAGCCCAAATAATACTGTCCCTGCAATAGTCGGACTCTTAAATCAAAATGGATGAGAGTAAATCTCAAACTGTAAAGTGAGAGGAATCTTTTACACATATTGGAGAGGGTACTCTTGTGGACATACCAAAGGTTGCGCAATTTAATAACTAGAGAGAACAATTATGGGCCACTAAATTGGTGTTGGGCTCAATTATGGGCTTAGATTAGTGACATTTGCTGACAGCGCTGTTATCAATGCAAATAAATTCGATCAAGTTGGGATTTGGGAACACTCGGAATGATTTGTTTGATTATATTTAACTTGTTAGCTTGAACAAGTTGATAGCTAGTAGGGTCTCAACCATAATTAATGGAGATACTTGAATTTTTTCAAAGAAAATTTACCAAGAACTTACAATTTTACAAACGAGCTCTAATATTCAGCTTTTTTATTTATAGAAATTATTATGAAATAATGTAGGATATTAGATGGATTGTATTCATATTTCGATTTCACAGAAGAAACCTAATTAAAAAAAAATTCATTGTCTTTAAAATGAATCGACCACATTCTTGGCCACACCGAAATTTGTTATTTACTATATGAGGAGCTCGAATGGGAAAAGGAGAAAGAAGAAGGAGAAGAAAGAGCGTCCACACTTAAAAAGAGTTCTAAAGGAACCTAAAACAATATTTTGGTTCTTTAAGAAATACTGTACAATATGAATTTTTTGTGTGGTACTTCTACAACAATCCATAATTTCCTAAAAGTTCTGAATTTTTTTCGGTTCTTTTTATGGGATCAAAATATGAATAATTTAATCCATCTAACAACCTATATTAATTTAAATTAAGTTCTATAAATAACAAATATGTTTACTATTGGTCTATTGATTTGTTTGAGGAGAAATGAGACCTTGATGACTAGTTTAGTTTGGAGGAAACTAATTTTGGTGTAGCATACGTAACAAGAGATTTCTTTTTAATAATATCGAAGAGATCCACCGATTTTTATTAAAGCCAACATACATTGTATGGAAGTAACTGAAAATGGTACCTACAAACAGCATACACAATACATACCAGTATCCTTACTGTAGCATCTACCAAACATAGAGCTAGCTAGCATCACAAAAGCGTAATAAGAGAATTATTTTTATATTTTTTGAAAGTTCAAGATAAGAAAATTTTCTCATGGAAAAATAAACGAGAAAGAATTCATTAACTGGAGTTTTTACCTAATTAATATCAAGTTATTTTGTAGATCAATGTAGCTTTTACTTAATTAATTGTAAATAGGAAAAAATTGTACACCTTATTTTCATTAATTGCTTCTAGAAAAGAGTTACACTAGATCTACATGGAGAAAAATGGACAAATTGGGAAGTGTAAAAAAAAATCCAACTATTTCAATATTACGAACGAAAATTTCAAGTGGGCCTTGGGTTTCTTTTTGTCGAGAGATAATGGGCCCTTTTGTGATAGATACATCATTAATGTATAATTGAGGATAGGATAATAGTTAATAGAACATCACATCCGATGAAGGTCAAAATAGGAATTATACTCTACAAATCTCAAAGCTATCCGTGATTGTAATGGGATGGTTCGAAGACCGTTTGCTGACAAATAAAATTGATAAATTTAGTTCAGAGGATCCGAAATCAGTATGATTATATGCAAATCTGTATTGGATATATGAGTAAATCTAGGGTGTGACGTGCTCACCAAGAGGGTTTGGTGAGCACAATTCCAAAAATACATCGGATCGGGTTCAAATGATGAATTCAAACCGTTGAAATTCATGTACTTCGTGAGTGATGTATGTACATGCAAAATTTTGAAAGTTTCGAATTCATTTGCTACAAGGTCAAGCGGTCAAAGTAATTAATCTTTTAATAAGTTTCGAATTCATTTTTCAACATTTCTTTGACCGCTTGATCTCGTAGCAAATGAATTCGAAACTTTCAAAATTTTGCATGTACATGCATCACTCACGAAGTACATGGATTTCAATGGTTTCGATTCGTCATTTGAAGCCGATCCGATGTATTTTTGGAGTTGTGCTCACCAAACTCTTTTGGTGAGCACGTCACACCCTAAATTTACTCTTGGATATATATATATTAATTGAGAAAACAAAGAAAATGACCGCAAGAATACAATTATATCACCCTGTCTTTTTCAAAGAATAAATTAAGTTGTTCTGCACATACGCAACCTTATGCTGCATTAGCTTCCATTAATATTATGTTCTCCTGGTCACTAGTAAGATATCTGGTCTGGATTGCTCAATCCGCATTTGAGATTCGTGCATAATTAAAATGGTAATTAAGTTGTGTATGAATCTAAACTGGACATCCGAATCTCGATGAAGAATTCGATGTACATCGGAACCCTTTGCTCCCAATACAGTGTTAGAGAAAAAAGGATGATGACAAATATGGTAAATGAACCTTGTTGTAAATGAAAATATGGGTACCTTCTTGCATTGGAAATAACAGGAACCTGTTATTTCAATTTCAACCGTTAATCTTGATTGAGATGCGCATATGAAAATTTTTATTCACATTAAAATTTGCACATGAAAAACTTTGAACAGTTGGATTCGGAATAACAGAATAACAATAGATTTATTTCCGTTTGTATTGGCAACAAGAAACATTTTACCGTACTATTCAAAATACATCTCAAAATCACCATAAACAACATTCCATAAAAAAAGAAAAGGGCAAAAAAATGAACATTGTCATCAAATCCTTCCAATTAAGTAGTGTACCAGCAAACTAAAACACAATCTCAGAAAAAAAAACCCTTCAATTCCAATAAAGATAAACAGGCAACCAAAACAATAGCCTGCCACTAATTGCAAACTTTTAGACAAGCCATTATTCGCTTTAATAAATTAAGTTAATTTGATGTAGCAATCTTTCTGGATACTGGTTTAATTGCTATCAGAAATAATTGATATATACACAACTTTTGCAGAATTTGTGAGGTGGTATGTTAGCAGGTACCATCATACAAACTCTTATTCTCATTTGGATCACTCTCCATACTGATTGGAACAAAGAGGTAGCTGATTATACATCTCAAGCCTTTATTTTCTATAGAACTTAATCTGATCAATTTGATTTAACAAAAAAGATTAATATTCTTTTGGCATACTAATGCAAAAATTCTTTATGAACCTTTAATTGAAAAAAAATGGTTGAAGAGGCGAGAAAAAGGTAGGAAAAATGGGACTGAATCAACCTCTCCTGGCTGATGCCAAAACATAAAAAAGGAGTATATATACATGCATACTACAGAACCTTCACTAGAATTACTTTTGTAAGATTTTTTTTAATTGAACTTTGTAATATGCTTGTTAGAACATATATAAATTCTAGAGGATTATCAAGTTGAACGTACAAGACTGATAAATCTCTGTACTATACAAGGGATTTAAAGCTCATATATGATTAAAGCAAGTTAGAAAAAAAAATTAAATTTTTAACCAGAGAATTTCTCGGCTTTCCTACTTCCATTCGAGAGAATAGTATCTTCCCACCTCTCAAGATGGGGCATTAAATGTACTATATGTAGCTATTGTAAAATATCAAGGAGTTTGAAAGGTAGATGTATGTACTTTTTTTGTGTGAGAATCAATCGTGGTTGATAATTTAAGAGGAATTGACTACAAATTATAGCATTTTTATCGTTGGAATAACTAGAAATGATACAAGCCAGTGATAGGAATAATATCATTAATTATGCATTCTCATGTATAAAGATCGAAAACTTCACCACTTCATGTATTATTGAATTTAAAAAGGAATTAACACTACAGCAGAAAGAGGCATCAGTGTCCGGTGAAACCGGTCGCTAATGTTCCGATCGTTGAAAGTCTTGTCGCTGATGCTTGTCCGATGACGTCACCGGTAGCTGAATGACGTTATCCCGGTCGCTAATACTTTATCAGCGACCAACTTTTTTTTATCACTGTTGGGTTTTGCTGACGTCATGTAAAGACATCAGCGACCAAAAAATTAGTTGCTGATACGCAAAACTGGTCGCGGAAGGGTAATTTTTTTTTCTTTTCACCAATTGGTACGAAATGTACCAAGCAAATTAATATACCCATTATGTTCATATATTTTTCCCCAACCCAATCCGTACTAATCGTACCAAACAATTGACACAAGATCAATTCATAATCAATAAAAACAAAATAAATTACACAAGATCAATAATACAAATGTATGCATTACATTAAATCTTACAAAATTTTACAAATTCACAATTCATTATTAGATATACCAACTTGAGCAACATTTCGAACTATGCAAACAATTTAAGGTTCTTCTTTTAAAAATAGAAAAAACAAGACCGAATAATTATTGTTAGCCATTAGTTAATTTGTCAAATTTGCTAAGTAAAAAATTGATATAATAATAGTTAGATATTATATAATGAACATTAGATAGAATAAGATAATTTCTTTTTCAATAAATTAAAAACAATGAATTAAGAAAAAAAATTAATATGTATTGTTCTTGACTAATGTGATTAATGGATGACTAATAAGTAATTAAAACATCCTGTTTAATTAAAAAATTAATATGTATTATTCTGATAGTCTGATAACTTGTAAATTTGGGAATTAAAATAAAACTATAAAAATAAAGATAGAAAATACCTTCGAATCGTATTCAAATCAATCTCCTCCTGATTTAGTGCTGCTTTGAATGATTCAAATTCACCTAAAAAACAAAATTTCAGTAATTAGGTCAAAATTCTAAAAAACAGAAGGAAAAAAAACAGAAATAAAAAAACCTAAAAAAAAAAAAAAAAAACGCAGTAAAAACATTAAAAAAAAGAACTAAACAAAACTAAAAAATAGAAAAAAAGGAGGAAAAACATAAAAAAAGAAATAATACAGAAAGAAACAAGAAAAAAAGGGAAAAAAGGGAAAAAAAGCGAAAAAAAGAAAGAGAAAAGAAAAAAACAACCGAAAACAGAAAAAAGCAACAAAACAGAAAAAAGACAAAAAGAAGCAAAAATTAAACCTAACAAATTGAAAAAAAAAAACAGAAAGAGAAGCATTTTATACAAAAATTTGACATTTCTACAATTATTATACAAAAAAATTAATTAACAAAAAAAACGGAGAGGGAGAGAAGCAAAGAGATAGTACTGAGAGAGAGTTAGATAGAAGCAGGGATCGTCAGACGGAGGTGGAGCAGATCAACGGGCGGAAGCAGGGGTTGGGCAAAGCAAATCGGCTGGCGGCACCATCGGTTTTGAAATTATAAACCTAAAACGCGCGAGACAGCAAGGAGAAAGAAGGCTGTGCGTGCGGGGGGTTTTTCTGTCAAAAACTTTCAGCAACTAGTCCAAATTGGTCGCGGAAAGTATTTTCGCCGGTCGTTGATGCCCGATGTTTTTTTTAAATTAATCTTCAGCGACCAGAATCCCAACCGGTCGCTGATTCTAGTCGCTGAAAGGTTGGTCGCCTGATTTTTGGAGTTATTTTATTTTTGTTTGGAAGAAAAATGGAATCAACGACCGGCGACAGCACCGGTCGCTGATGTCCAGTTTTGCTGTAGTGTAAAATAGTACTATTTAAGTTAGTGTGATGAGAATAGCACACAAAATGTGATAATTTATAATAATATATATGAGAAAAATGTTAATTTTATATCAAAAGCAGGGCTAAGAAAATGAATGGGTCAATTTACTCTTATTTTTTTTTTTTTGTATTTATATATAATTTTCTATATAATTTAGAGTAAAATGTCATGATACTGTAAACTGGACTATTATTCTCTGTAGAAAAATTGTATATGATTTATCATATGTGTTTGATCTACATAGTTTAAAAGTTAGACTCCCCAATCGCATTTTAGTACTATTTGAAATTGTATAAATGTTATTTTAGTTATATGAAAACAAATGTTTGAATTACATCTAAACAATAATAGATCGTTATTGTTTTCGAGTTACTGCTATTTTCATACATATAAACATGTCCTTATTAGTGTTTTGTAATTTAAAATATTGTAAAATGTCACAGTTAGTTAAACAAATGACGTCTAGGACTATAAATTAGATTCCAAAATTACATATACTATAAATTAATTAAATAATCTAAATAAAAGTTAGAATCATGCAAATTTACTTTCAATAAAATTCTGCAAATAAGTAGATTCATTAAAATAGGTACCCGAAAAGCGCAATAACCAAACAGTCCCGAAGTGCGCATATTCATCCCTTCCCCATTAATTCTGGCCTAGGTGGACCTCCTCGTCGTCGTCGTCAGTGGAGTAGTCAGAGAATTCCAAGGACCCTAAGACTGATTCATTTCCATAATCTTCATGTCCTCCCTCAGTGCTTGGTCCCACATATCTCTAGCACTAACTTTTAATATAGTGCTCCGAAAAGTACAACTAATAATATAGATATTAATTATAGAAATCAAATAGATTTTTTTGAATGAAGGTTGAGAACGAGTGTTTTGTAATTTAAAATATTGTAAAATGTCACAGTTAGTTAAACAAATGACGTCTAGGACTATAAATTAGATTCCAAAATTACATATACTATAAATTAATTAAATAATCTAAATAAAAGTTAGAATCATGCAAATTTACTTTCAATAAAATCCTGCAAATAAGTAAATTCATTAAAATAGGTACCCGAAAAGCGCAATAACCTAACGGTCCCTAAGTGCGCATATTCATCCCTTCCCCATTAATTCTGGCTCAGGTGGACCTCCTTGTCGTCATCGTCAGTGGAGTAGTCAGAGAATTCTAAGGCCCCTAAGACTGATTCATTTCCATAATCTTCATGTCCTCCCTCAGTGCTTGGTCCCACATATCTCCAACACTAACTTTTAATATAGTGCTCCGAAAAGTACAACTAATAATATAGATATTAATTATAGAAATCAAATAGATTTTTTTGAATGAAGGTTGAGAACGAGTGTTTTGTAATTTAAAATATTGTAAAATGTCACAGTTAGTTAAACAAATGACGTCTAGGACTATAAATTAGATTCCAAAATTACATATACTATAAATTAATTAAATAATCTAAATAAAAGTTAGAATCATGCAAATTTACTTTCAATAAAATCCTGCAAATAAGTAAATTCATTAAAATAGGTACCCGAAAAGCGCAATAACCTAACAGTCCCTAAGTGCGCATATTCATCCCTTCCCCATTAATTCTGGCCCAGGTGGACCTCCTTGTCGTCATCGTCAGTGGAGTAGTCAGAGAATTCTAAGGCCCCTAAGACTGATTCATTTCCATAATCTTCATGTCCTCCCTCAGTGCTTGGTCCTACATATCTCCAACACTAACTTTTAATATAGTGCTCCGAAAAGTACAACTAATAATATAGATATTAATTATAGAAATCAAATAGATTTTTTTGAATGAAGGTTGAGAACGAGTGTTTTGTAATTTAAAATATTGTAAAATGTCACAGTTAGTTAAACAAATGACGTCTAGGACTATAAATTAGATTCCAAAATTACATATACTATAAATTAATGAATTAATCAAAATAAAAGTTAGAATCATGTAATTTTACTTTCAATAAAATCCTGCAAATAAGTAGATTCATTAAAATAGGTACCAAAAAAGCACAATAGTCTAACAGCCCCAAAGTGCACATATTTCTCCCTTCCCCATTAATTCTAGCCCAGGTGGACCTCCTCCTCGTCGTCTTCAGTGGAGTAGTTAGAGAATTCCAAGGCCTCCAAGACTGATTCATTTCTATAATCTTCATGTCCTCCTCTGTGCCTGGTTCCGCGTCTCTCCACAGCACTAACTTTCAATATAGTGCTCCTAAAAGTACAACTAATAATATAGATATTAATTATAGAAATCAAATAGATTTTTTTGAAGGAAGATTGAGAACGAGGGAATGATATAAAATAGTTTAAAATTCTCAAAATTAAATTTATTAAACTTTCATAATACAAATTAGTTGTATTCATTATTATTCTTATTTTCTTCTTGTTTTGAAATTTTTTTTATCAAAAACACAAATCGAAATATCAACAACATTTTTTTATCCATTTATCCGACTAATATCGTATTTAAAAAGACAAATAAAAGAATTTTTTATTATTATAATAGATAAGGATATGAATCTCCACCCGATCGCACGTTTCCATGTGGATTGATAAGTCCGTGCCCCGAAGAAAACTTCTGCCGTCAGGAGAAAAAGGCTCTCTGGCTTGTCAAGTGAAACAATAGATTTTATATATAAAAAAATTCATCAACGTTTTCACTACGATCCAAATTTTATATATTTTGTTTTATTATTACAGTACGAATTATATAATTTAGTAATTAATGTCAGTAATATATTTAATAAGGTTCAAACTTTATACAAACTTAATTTCTTCAAAAGTTACATTAATTTTCACAAATCCATAATTTAGAAGACATTTTTTTTTGAGAAGAAAAGTAGGAGTCTAGCTCCTAGATTCCTTTGATAAGGACACCAGCGGTGTCAAAATTACAGAGTTTAAAAAAGTTCAAAAAAGCTGAAAAAATAAAGAAAGAAAATGCAGTAAAAGAAATGCAGTAAACATACAATGCCTCCGAGGCATGCCACTCTCTAACCTATATGACAAACTGATTTTTATGTGATCCTTTCTATGTAATTTCAAACCAACTATGAGCTTCTTGCGCCACTTCCAGTGCCAGTAGCGTATTTGTTTTGCATGTTTCCCTGAAAAATACGTATGTATCTTTCTCGCCACATGACAAAGAATAATGTCAATATAATTTGTTTAGTAAAATTTAGAAGACATTTATAATGCTTTTTTTAAAAAAAAATAGTACGGCGCGGCATATAATAAAGTGTTTATTTTTATTTTTGAAACAACAAATTTATACACCATTTGAAAGGTAATAATTGATACATAGTTTTTACTTATAAGTTCATACTCATTAATATGATTTGGACTAATTTATAGTGCAAATAATTTGTGCATGCAGGATTTACACTAATTAAGGATGAACCATAGAAGGCAAAATCGGCCGAGTCAGATTGAAATCGGCCGAGTCGGACCGGAATCGGACCAGACCGAGGCTATTTTGGACCGAGTTACTCGGCTAGAGAGCTTCCTGCAAAAATTCGGGTTCAACAGTGTTGAATCAACTGAGTGAAGCGTGTCTGCACGATTCCAGACAGATTCTCACGATTTGGGGCTGTCGATTATGCATTTTTTTTTTCAATTTGGTTTTGCTATGTATGTACGGCCAAGGAAAGGGCGAACAGGTTGAAATCGACCCGTGTGGATGTCGCGAAGAAGAAGAAAGAGATATGGGGCAGGTCGGTCAGTGCGGAAATGAGGTCGGAGAGAAAAACGAAGCCGTGGGAGGAAGAAACGATATTTCAGTCTTTAAAAATACTTTTACAATTTCAACCTCAGCGATATTTTTTTTACATTTCAACCTTAAATTTTTTTGAGGTGCAGTCTCAATACTAATTAAAAGAAGATTTTCTGCTGTGCTTATTTCGTATAAATCCTAACTTTTAAGTTTGAACATTTATTTCATATATAATTTATTTTCAGACAAATAGATTTTCAAATAATCTATTTATCGTATTTAATTTTAAATTAACTAAAATTTCATGTTCGTTTGTCTAAAAAAAGGCCCTATTTTAAATAATATATTTCGAACTTGAGCTGAAATTGTTGATTATTTAATTGCATAGGGGGATTCGAACTATACACACTAATTAATGAATTATTTAATTGTAATCATTTGTGTAAACATAAATTGTTGACAAATAATTTTTTTTATCAATTTTTTTTTCTAATTTTTTAGTATAAAACAAGCTTATGGAAAAAAAGTCCGAGTTTCCGAACCGATTTGGCCGATTCCGACCGATTCACCCAATTCGGATCCCCCGGTCAAAAAACTAAATCCGATTCCGATTCCGATTTTTTCTTCTATGGGATGAACCTTGTATAAATATATACATATATATTTATATCCATAAAAGTGTTTTTTTTTTAATAATATTCCAGCGGTTCATTATCTCACTTGAAGACTTTTCAAATTTCAAGTCCCTCGTCAACTGTGACAGGTCCATTACCCAATTGCTGGTCAGTTTATTTATTTTCTAACAAATTAAGATTATCCTCATCCTCCTATAAATCAGGCCACATATGTAGCCTGTTGATCAAGCCATCAATCACACAACATAGAAGCAATGAAATTATTATTGACAGTAGCGTTTCTGGTTCTGGTTCTGGTTCTAGTACAGTGGGAGAATGTATGTGTAAGCGGGTCAGACTCAGTACAGTGCAGGGAAGAGGAGAGGTTGGCTCTTCTACACATCAAAGCTTCAATATCCTTTCCTATTCACTCTTTAGAAGGCAAGTGGGAAGGCAAGGAGTGCTGCCAATGGGAAAGAGTCACCTGCGATCCGATCACTAGCCACGTAACTCAACTTGACCTCGGTATATCCTTGGATGATTTTGATGACTATTATCAGGAGGGTATTTCACTAAATGCCACTTTGTTCTTGCCTCTCCGTCAACTAAGATCTCTATCATTATCTACACAGGGCATATACAATTGTACGGATGGTGCTGGTATGTATCTTCACATTTCTTTCTTGTTTGAGAATTATATATGTATACCCCGCCTGACTGTATATATATAATAGTGTTAGAAAAATAGTGAGCTGTGACATTTAATTTTGGATTTACGCTGTGTACATTTTAGATTGTAATTCAACAATTACAGAGGAGATAATATCTGTGATTTTTCCCTTTCATTAAAGAGACGGAACATCTCACAATGACCGTTATTTTGTTTTGACTCAGAATACAGTTTGAAAAATAATTATCTGAAGCCACTTGACCTTGCTAATTCTTATAGTACTGAGACTGAGTACTCCAACAATTACGTACAGAGGTGGTATCTCAGGTCTCTCCTTTTCATTATTTTGTTTTGACACGGAAAACAATTGAAAGAAAACAAAAAAAATATTGGAAAAGTATTATTTAGACGACTATACCATACTGTCAGCTGTCACAAGTAGAATACAACAAACATTTGCAATATCTTAAGGAAATCATGCTTACCTCTATTGATACAAACATAAAAATGAAGATTGAAATAAGTTTTCTCCATATTATTTTCTCTATACTTTTAGTTGCAACCTCAGCAGAGAAAGAAGTAGAAGCATTGCACAAGTGGAAATCAAGCTTGTACCAGTCAGGGTCTATAGCTTCATGGTCTACCACCAACGGTACTAGTCCTTGCTCTTGGCATGGTATCACCTGTGGCACAGCTGGTACTGTGGTACAAATCTCTTTGCCAAGCTCCAGTCTCAATGGTACATTAGACTCTCTAAATTTCTCTTCTTTCCGCAATCTTGTTTTGCTCAATCTAAGCGATAATATTCTCCAAGGATCCATCCCTTCTGATATCTCTAACCTCTCTAAATTAACCTCACTAGACCTTAGCAGCAACTCCTTTGAAAATTTTATTCCACCTGAAATGGGTCAATTAAGTGAGTTAGTTTATCTGAGCATGTTTAACAACAACTTAATCGGGCCGGTACCTTACCAGCTTAGTTGGTTAAGCAAGATGCGCCATTTTGATCTCGGCGGGAATTATCTTAACAACACAGATTATTCAAATTTCTCAGTGATGCCATCAGTATCGTATCTGTCGCTGTATCTGAATTATCTTACCGGTCCCTTCCCTGAATTCATCTTAAAATGTACAAATCTCAACTACTTAGATCTCTCTCAGAATACATTTTCTGGCATGATACCAAAATACCTTGCAAACTTGTCAAAGTTGCGCGAGTTACACCTCGATACGAACAACTTCACTGGTGGGGTCCCATCAGTACTTGGTTCGATATCAGGTCTAAGAGTACTTGCACTTGGAAGTAATTCACTTGGTGGGCCCCTCCCATCTTCTCTTGGTCAATTAAAATTTCTCGAAAGACTGGTTATAAAATATGCCGGACTGAACTCCACCGTACCACTTGAACTCGGCCTCTGTACCAATCTCAATTTCATTGATCTCTCTCTTAATATGCTCTCAGGACCGTTACTGCATACTTTTGTAAACCTCACAAAAATTCGAGAGTTTGGCATATCAAGTAATAACTTGTCTGGAGAAATCCCACGAGAGTATTTCAAAAATTGGCCTGAGCTTTTGTCTTTTGAAGTGCAAGATAATTTCCTGATGGGTGAAATTCCATCAGAAATTGGGTTGGCCAAGAAGCTCGAAATTTTGTATTTGTCTAGCAACAACTTAGTGGGGACCATCCCGTCAGAAATTGGAAATCTAGTTCTATTAACTCAATTGGACTTATCGAATAACTCACTTAGTGGTCCAATACCACTTTCCATTGGTAACCTCAAAAATCTCCAACTGTTAAATCTATTCAACAACAACCTTTCAGGTGAAATCCCAGCTGAAATCAGTAACATTACTGCATTAGAAGAACTTGATTTAAGCACCAATCAACTTTCGGGGCACTTTCCTCCTAAGTTGGCAAACCTTAGCTTGTTATCCTTATTAAATCTGGGTGATAATATCTTATTCAGGTCAAATTCCTTCTTTTACAGCTAATTTTTCAAAACTTGAGTATCTTGATTTGTCAGGACTCAACCTTGAGGGTCAATTGCAACAATTATTCATTGGCAGTGATGGTCCTCATTCATGGAATAATTTGCAATATCTGTCCATTAGAGATAATTTCTTGAATGGTACCTTACCGTCCTTCTTTTGTAAATTGGACTCTTTAATAGCTCTCGATCTTTCAAGAAATCAATTATGTGGTGAACTCCCGCAATGTTGGTGGGAAATGAAGAGCCTCCAACTTATGATTTTGGGAAGCAATAATTTCTCTGGTGCTATCCCAATTTCCAGAGGACATATGCCACCCCTTTTATCTATTCACTTGGAGGATAATTCTTTGGTTGGATGGTTTCCTTCTGCACTGAAATATTGTCGTGATTTGGTTGTTATAGATCTCGGAAATAACTACTTATACGGTGAAATCCCAGAATGGTTAGGATATAGCTTTCCTTCACTTAAAATTCTTAGTCTAAAATCAAACATGTTTAATGGAACTATCCCAGCTTTAGAAAACCTTGGTAAGCTTCAATTGATGGATCTTTCCAGCAACAACTTTGTTGGAAGCATACCCCAAAGCATAGGCAACCTTACTTCCATGACTGTACAACAAAAGTGGAGTCATCAAGATAGTTCAGAATTTGCAAATATGGAGGTCATCTCAATTACATGGGATACATTTTTTGGTTTAAACTTAACATATATGGATAGTATCTCAATTACATGGAAAGGGAGTGAAGTATTATTTCAGCATAACCTTGCCCTTGTTAATGGTATCGACCTTTCAAGTAATTATCTAACCGGTAAAATCCCCGCCGAGTTAACGGGGCTATTTGGGTTACTATTCCTCAACTTCTCAAACAATAATTTTACCCATTCTATTCCTGAAAGGATTGGAGATTTGCAAGAATTGGAGTCCCTAGATTTGTCAAATAATGAACTATCAGGTCCAATTCCACCGAGCATAGCTAGCATAACATCTCTCAGTTCCTTGAATCTATCAAATAACAATCTTTCGGGAGAGATTCCCATGGGGAGTCAAATACAAACTTTGGATAACCCAAATATTTATTTTGGTAATGAGGGATTATGTGGATTTCCATTAATGCCATGCAAAACATACGACTCAACTGATCGAAATGGAAGCATAATATATGAGAATGATAATAGTGAGAACATAGAGATTGTGCGGTTGTTCGGATTTGTGATGCTTGGATTTATTTTGGGAATATGGACATTTTTTGGTATTTTACTCATAAAAAAAGATTGGAGGCTTTGGTATCTCCATAACATTGATAGGATGCAAGAGGTCTTAGATGGCATACCGAAGAGCATTTCCTCCACACGTCGATGATAATTGAAGAGTTGAACTCATGATCATATCAGTTCTCATCTACTAGGCCAATGAATTGGGTCTCTCGGAGGCAACAACATTTCCCGAGAAAAATAATTGATGGATTTTCTTATGTTCATGTTGTCTAATGTATTTGAGTGATTTCTTTATTTATAAGTTGAACTAAATGGATGTCCAGTATGCCGTTATTTTATACAAGTTACTTTTCTTTGGAAGATTCATGTTTTGAAGTGACACTATACAAAAAAAAAAAAAAAAAAAAAAAAACATAGGTGCTGAAGCTGAACTCTCATTTTGACCCCCCAAATTTCAATCTCCGCAACTACTTTCTCAGGCCTGCTCTTGTCTATTTGAGAACTATACACAGGGGCGGATATAGAATTTTTGCCGGGGGGGGGGGAAAATCGGGTTTAACCCATTAACTAATCAGGTTCAAATAACTTATCAAGTTTAATTCATTAACTAACCGGGTTCAAATTACTTGTTGGGTTTTTGGTTTGTAAATTCAGAATATCCATCTTTCCATCAATTTGTTTTATAAAATAAAAGGTCCTATCATAGGATTCAAAGTGGGTTACTTCATAATGGATGAACTGTTATGCTTTAGTCAGAATAGATCGGTGAGATTTTAAAATTTACAATCTTCTACTCTGTCTTAATTTTGTCTAAGTAAAAGTGAAAACGGAAAAGGAGAGTAAATTTGCTTGTTTAGTCATAAATAGAAAATAAAACATCTGATTCGAGTGTTATATATGTTTCATATATGTTTATTTCTATTTAAATTTACTAGTATCTCAGAGACACAGAGAGATGGGAGTTGGAGAGCAGCTTTAATTTTTTTTTTCTTTAATTGGGCCTCGAGAGAGAGAGAGGAGTCAGAGAGCTGCTTTGATATTTTTTTTTTCTTTAACTGGGCTTCGGAGAGTGAGATAACAGAGCGGATTCAGAGCGGGTTGGCCTGTTAAATTTTTTTTATTAACAAGACTTTTGTAGTGAAATTTGTTTGGGCTTTCCAGAGTGGGGCAAAACAAAATCCAGAGGGGACAGAGTTGTCCAGGCCCATTATTCTCCACTATATTTCAAAATCCAGAGGGGGGGGAGGCAACTGCCCCCCTCTAGGTCTTACTGGGTCCGCCCCTGACTATACATGGCTATGCTTGAAGTGTCATTGCCTCAATATATCCGGCAAGTGCATTCTGTCTCGCCAAGCTGCATCATATATCCTTGGTCGTCCCTAATCCGACTGCATTAAGAAAGTGTAGGGATTATCCTAGCATCGATGGTGCCAGATGTAATTGTGACCATGATGTCACAATTCGTCTTTCAAATTATATTTCAGTGTGTACAACAAAGTCCTGACTCTAATGTTTTGGAACAGACTGAGAAACAAAACTTGTTTTGGTTGAAAGATGTAAAAGAGGTACGTGGTAATTATTTCACACCCAACAGAGAAGCTCAAAAAAAAAAAAAAAAAATCCAACCTATAATTTCGGGCTCAGCCCAACATAAGGTCCAAAAGAAATTTACAAATGGCGTATTAGTTTTGAAGCATGCAGCTAGGGTCATGATCCCACTTGGCAAACGTCATATATGGGTGACCTTTTGAATCAGCAATTTTCAAAGTTACTTAATAAATAGTAAATTTTTTTCTAAAAAATATAAAATTTGGTCTCCAAGCACATTTCAACACGAAAAATATGTTGAGCGGTTCGGATTTGAATTTTCAAAATAAAAATGAGAGCGTGAAATAAAAATGACATCTTACTTCACAACTCAACATAGCCCATCCCATATATATATATATATATATTGAATTACACAGCACAATAATTAATCTCTTGAAATGCATTGTGCAAAAGATATATCATGATGATCACACACGAGAACTAGCTAATTTGGTACACATAAAAGTTTACTGACCAACTTGGTATAAATGAAAATTAGATGACTAAATTTGTTTCTTCAGAAATGTTAAAAAAAATCAAAAATTAGAAATTACCTTCTTAGGAACTAATTACTCCATTTCATCTCTGCTTAAATAGCCCTCGACTCTGTAGGCACCAGAATTATTTTGCTTACTGCAACTTCACAATAAGAATTTATATATAAATTAAATTACTGAAAATGTGATCAAAATTTCCTCAACCAATCATGTTTACTTAAAAAATGGAAAACAAAGCTAAAGAAAATCCAATTGACAATAAGATTAATAAACACATAAATAGAGAACAAAAATAAATTAAGCCTTCTAGCACAACTCTCTCAACGTTTACACATCACTGGAACCTTCCAATGGAAATACGCCCACCTTTCATCAGCCGACCTAGCAGTAAAGTTCTTCCATTCCTCAAGCCCTATTTTCAGATCATGATATTTATTGTCAAATCCGACACAGCAGTCCGCATGGAGCGTGCATAGCTTGTTCACATCATGGCTCAGCTGACAGAATGTACCAATATAGGCTGTGTCAAGGAACTGTAACCGCACTTTCAACCGTGACACCACGTCACCTTTGATGTTATTGAAAACATCCTGATCATTTCCTGAGAACCTTTCGCGGGCCTCATACCAGAATTTGTAGAACTCAATGGTTTTGTTGCATGACTTGGCGTAGAGGAAACCGCCATTAGCTGCATTGTGCACACTGTATGGATCTCCCCAAAATCCATCGCTGGCAATCACAAAGTGGGCCCCCTCGGAGATATATGTGAATGGGTCCCGGAACCAAAGGATATCCACATCCTGTATTGAGAGCAAATTAATTACCAGTTGGTGCAATATTAGCAATGGGGAGTTTCATGTATACCCCTCAAGAACTTCAAAATTACATATTTTTTCCTCTAAAATTCATAATATCATATTTGTCCCTCTAAATTACTAAAACACTATCCAGTTTATTATCTTTTCTATTAAAATAATTTTACCTTTATTAAAAAACAAAAAATATGTAATCCATTCTAATTTGTCAGTTGTGAAGATAAATGATTTTCTTACTTGCGACGTGCACACATAAGACTTTGTCGAAATGCAACTATGTATGCGTCACAAGTAGAGAAATTGCCTTGGGAGTTGGTAGACTCACCAATTAGAAGACTGGATAATTTTCTTATATATACTACATAACTTTTATTTTTTAATACATGATAAAATTGGACTTTGTAAAGTTAAAACGAGTTTTACTAGAAAAGATAACAAAATGGATAAATTTGTATGTTTTTGAAACTTAAGAGGGCTAAATATAATATTATGACTTTTGGAGGGGGGAATACATAATTTAAAGGTTTTTGGGGTTATACATGAAATGCCTCCTTCATGGAAACAGTTTTTCACCTTGCCTGCCTGAGAAAATTATTGATGTGTGCTCTTTTTTTTTTTTTGTAAAAAGAATTATCACTACTACAAAAAACGTTTTCCTACACTTTACCTTATACACGGATTTTCTCAATTTTATAAAAAAACGTGTATGAAATAAGATTTTTCCAGTGTTCTAGGAATCCTACACGAATATTAACTTAAAAATCAGTGTCCGTGTGGAAATTAAGCTTTTATACACGGATATTTCATTAAATATCCGTGTAGAAAGGTCTTTTGTACACGGTTTTTTATTTAAATAACCGTGTAGATATGTTGACAGAGCTACACAGATTCATAGTTAAATATCCGTGTAGGAAAGGTTTAGTAGGGTTTTAATGAAATAAAATTGTTATCTTCTAGCGCTGTTTTAATCAATATTACTCTCTCTCTCTCTCTCTCTCTCTCTCTCTCTATTGAGTTTGATTTCTGCACACAAGGAGAGAATGGAAAATTCAAATTTTGTATTTATCCTCTATCTTGTTAAGGTTAGTCATGTGTGTATATATATATTTTTCTTTATCATTGTTGGATTCTTGAAGAAATTCGTTTTTCTTAGGATTTTAGTTAGTTGTTGTCCTCTTCGCCACTGTTGGTTGCTATCCTCTTCGCCACCCTCCCTTAGAGTTTTGGTGCCGGTGCTGTCATTTTTAATACCACTTCTATTTAAGCAAAATGTAAAGATATACATACATGTTTAATTTTTTTTTTACGAAATTAATTTTCACGAATTTTTTTTTTTTACAAATTCAATTATTTTTTTTTACAAAATTAATTCAAAACCGAGAATTTTTATTCTCTATTATGTATGTATGCTTTGACATGTTGATCATTTTTTTTTTTTCATAGGAGATGCACTATTGTTGGAGATCTTTAACCAAGAGCCATCATGTCATGGATCACATGCAAAAATCTCTTTTTTGATATGTTGGATCTAATACAACTTAGTATGTATGAAATTTCGTGCTAGAGTAGATCATAGCCATGAGTTTTGGCAACATGAGCCCAACTTGATCACATGGTTACTAAGTGGTGAGGACATAATTTTTATACAAACATTGTATAGGATCTTGAAGGGTATATGTCATATGTTGGATCAAAAGAATTACATGTATAAAAGGCTATGTATATATATGTGTTGCAAAATGTGATATGTATATACAAAATACTCTCTATTTATTTTTCCAAAAGGTTATGTATTTATTTTTACAAAAAGCTATGTATATTCAATCTGAAATATATATTATTGGCTAGCAAAAGTGGAGGCTAGCCAAAAACAGAAAAAAATACAAAAAAAAGAAAATTGTACACGGATATTTGAAGAAATCCGTGTAGGATGTGTTAAAAATAAAAATTGATTTATGATCTTTCTACACGGATTTGTACTAAAAATCCATGTAGCTAGGTTATTTCATACATTGTTTTTTTTATTAAAAAACCGTGTAGCTCCATACCCTAGCTACACGGATCTTGAGTAAAAAATCCGTATAGGATTAGTGTAATCGTACACGTATAAATTATCCGTGTGTAAATGGTGGACTTTCCTACACTCCAGTATTGCACACGATTCCAAATCCGTGTAGCTCTCTAGTTAAAGTCCGTGTACAAACTGTTTTTTTGTAGTAGTGTATGGACATTACTGTAAATTTACCGTGAAGAGGAAGTTGAATCCAAGCTCAAGGATTGTGCGTTGCAACTTATTGCGAAGCCACATCATGTCGATGTAGTCTTTGGTATTGTAGCTCTTGGAGTCCCTGTAATTTACTCCCTCTAATCTCAAATAGTAGCAATGCGGGTGTAGTGACTTGCACCTGTTTGTGAACCCATTATTTTAATTTAACTCAATTAAATCACAATTAATGATGCACATAATTGAAATACAACCAAGTAGATTAATGCTCATGAGCCTGACATAAAATTGACCATTTTATGTATTTGTTCTTTCTGCATGAAGAAATTAAAAAAACTGTCCATAAAACTAATATTGTAAAATGCGGTTTTGTTCATGCATACGGAATGCCACTGCATACTGGATATGCAGTTTGCGGCCGCATATGCGGAATTTCATGCGGCTTATATATGCGGATTTTAAACTATATATTAATTTATTTCCATTCAAAACATGTAATATATTCTCATTAAAATTATTCAAACAATAAATTCACACATATGTGGACATATGCGGTCCAATATGCGGCCGCATATGCGAAACTGCATATTTGAGACTGCATGGAAAGTTTTATGCGGAATCAAACTGCATACGCATATGCGACTGCATGAACCGCATTTTACAACACTGCATAAAACAATGCCCATCAAATGATATGCGGTCGCATGAACCGCATTTTACAATACTGCATAAAACAATGCCCATCAAATAAAAAATGATTAAAAGGAGGATTGTGTTTACCTGTCATATGCATTCTGATCAGTTGCGACTATAACAAGATGATTCAAATAATGCTCGATGTTCTCTCCGGCATGGAAGCTCTCTAGAAAAAGATCGAGTAAGGAGCCCGGTGCAGCAAATGCCTCATTTATTTGTGTCAGTATCACCGTGTTGACATCATTTGCTGCTTTTTTCAGCACGTTCTTCAATTCCTTCGGTGGATCATCTTCCTACAAGCTAGTCACAGTACAATTAAATATGGTAAACAACAATCGAAGAAATTTTTGTGAATAAGTTTATTTGGGGCAGTAAATCAAAAGTTCGGTTTAACCTTCGATCCGGTTTTAATAACACTAGCCAAAATAGATTGAACGGTCCGAATCCTAACTCAAAATTTGAGTTACCTTAGATGAATTGGGGGGTTGTGTGTGTGTGTGTGTGTGTGGGGGGGTGGTGTACAATAAAAAGGATTATATGCAAATTTTGATGTAAAGAGTCAGGCCGTAGTCAGGGTTTTTATCGGGTGTTTGCAAAAAAAAAAAATATATTAATTTTTCATTGAAAATTAAAATGCACAATTCACTCTTTTTTTTATAATTAATGGATTTTTTTTTTTCGAACAAAAAGGTCAAGTTAAAATAACTTAATAGCTAGCATGGTACAAGATATTAAAAAGCAAAAACATCAAGAATCAACTACTTTTTACAAATATTAGAAGAAATTTAAACATATATCTAGCTCAAAATAAACGATTTAACACTTGAATCCATTTTCAAGCTCACCATATCTATCAAAGCTAAAGAGAGATATGATAACAAAAATTTAATGCTAATTCTATTTTCTTAATTCTTGACATTACAGGCAATACGTGTAGTCTAACTAAATTTAGAGTTCTACATATAAAAATGATGCATTCAATTAAAAGAAGACATATAATTTGATTGGAGGGCTAATATTCAATCTAAAAATTAATCTTTTAATTACAACCATTAGCGGATTATGACATCTACGTGCTTAATATAAGAATGGAAATAAATATGTTTTGCCCATATCATTAAGATCTATCTAAAATCTATCTAAAGAAATTCTCAACTTCATTGTTATCATGACATCTACGGTTTGCTCTGAGCAAGAGCAATTTTTCGATTTGGCCCATACAGATGTCTCGGGGCTGAATTAGGGGTGTAAACGGTCTAGATCGGAACTGGGGCCGAATTTAGGGGTGTAAATAGTCCGATATGGATCAGAATAGTGATGAAACCGAATTCTTATATGTGATAATTTTTCGGATACGGTTACAAATATGGATAGTTTTGGATACGGATACAGATTGGATAATGATCAAACTGTATCTTTATCTGTTATAATTTTTTGGATACTGATACGAATACAGATCGAATATCGGACGGATACAAACAAATATTGTATTTGAAGAATTTATGAGACAAAGTTCCTGAGGAGAAAAATGAAAGCTTTCTATTAATTGTTATTATTGTTCTGATTTTACAAGGTTCCTAATTTCTATATATACTAAAGGTTACAACGGTTCTATATTTTACCGTTGGAATGCTACAGTGTTACGGTTATTGTACATTTATTAACTATTCCTAATCTATTTGATCAGTGATGAATGTTGAGATCAATTCTTATTTTCAACACTCCCCTTCAAGCTAGAAGTGTAGATATCATACAATCCTAGCTTTCTTGTAATATTATCGAATTGTTTCATCTCCAATCCCTTGGTAAAGATATCCGCTAATTGATCTTCACTTTTGACAAAAGGTGTCTCTATTTCTTTGGCTTGAACTTTTTCTCTAATGAAATGTCAATCGACTTCTATGTGTTTAGTTCTCTCATGAAACACGGGGTTAGATGCAATATGTCGAGCCGAATTATTGTCGCAATACATCTTCATTGGTTGATCAAACTTGAACCCCATATCCTTGAGTAGTTGTTTGATCCATATTAGCTCGCTTGTGGTAGATGCCATGGCTCGATATTCAGCTTTCGCACTAGATCGAGCCACAACACTTTGTTTCTTGTTTTTCCATGTGACTAAATTTCCGCCTACAAATGTGCAAAAACCGATTGTAGATTTTCTATCAAAGCTACGGCCCAATCTGCATCGGAATAGCCACATATTGTATTAGAATTATTATTCTTCATAATTATACCTTTTCCGGGATTTTGCTTTAAGTATCTCAAGATTCTATTTGCGGCTTCTAAATGAGGTGTTCTAGGCAAATGCATGAATTTACTAATTTGGCTCACCGAAAAAGAAATATCCGGTCGGGTTACCGTGAGATAGATTAATTTACCTACAAGTCTTTGAAAGTGGTTTATATCATTTAAGGGTTCACCGTCTTCGGTATTCAATTTATTTTTACTGTCTATAGGTGTAGATATTGGCTTACACCCTAGTTTACCGGTTTCCTTTAGCAAATCTAAAGTAGATTTCCTTTGTGAAATAAATAGGCCTTTGGTAGAAAAAGCTACTTCTATCCCTAAAAAATATTTTAAATATCCTAAATCTTTAATGTCAAATTTCTTTTTTAATTGAAATTTTATTTTTCTAATTTCTTCGAGGTTATTTCCGGTAATTATTAGGTCATCTACATATACCAACACAAGGATAATGTTTTTTCCTTCTTTCTTGGTAAACAACGAGTGATCGGCACTACTAGTTTCAAAATTACATAAATTTAAATATGAGCTAAGTTTTCCATACCATGCCCGAGGAGATTGCTTTAATCCATAGATTGATTTATTCAACCTACAAACTAAATTAGATTTGTTTTCCAATTTATGGCCAGATGGTACGGTCATATATACCTCTTCTTCAAGTGTTCCTTGAAGAAATGCATTCTTTACATCCATTTGGTATAGGCTCCAATTATTGTTAATCGCAATAGAAAATAAAATTCTAACGGTATTCATTTTGGCCACCGGGGCAAAGGTTTCATTATAGTCAATACCATATGTTTGAGTATATCCTTTGGCAACTAATCTAGCTTTATACCGTTCTATGGTTCCGTCACTATTGTATTTAATTTTGTATACCCATTTACACCCTATGGTTTTCTTATTTTCCGGTAATTGTACAATTACCCATGTGTCATTTTTTTTCTAAGGCACATAGTTCTTCTTTCATGGCTTCACACCATACCGGGTTGGTTATTGCCTCTTGATAGCTATTAGGTTCTACTTCCTCTTGAATAGAAGTAAGAAATCCATAGTAATCGGATGAAATATTTTCATATAATACAAAATTTTGTATAGGGTATTGCACCGTATTGGTTATGTAGTCCCTAAGTCTAGTGGATGGTATTGGTATCCTTGAGGTTCTTCTTAAAATGGTGGTTTCTTCTTCTTCATTATTGGTACCATTACCATCACTAGTATTATTACTATTATCGTTGTTATTGTCATAATTATTTATTTCTTCCACTTCACTATTAATCTCAATGTCATTATTATTATCGGATATAAAATCTAAATCATCCAAAGGATAGATTATTGGCTTGGTATGGTTGTGTTCATGTATATTTTTGGTAATCTCACCTCTTTTAAAATTAGGTTCATCTTTCCAAAAAATTACATCTCTAGAGACAAACATTTTTTTATTAATTGGGTCATAACATTTATAACTTTTTTTATAAGGGGAATATCCTAAAAAAACGGCTTTGGTTGACATGTAATCAAATTTGTTCTTTTTTTTATTGTGAACAAAACAAACGCAACCAAAAACTCGTAAATAGTCAAGATTCTTTTTTCGTTTGTAAAGTATTTCGGTTGGACTTTTATTTTTCAAGGTAGCACTTGGTAATCGATTAATTAGATGGGTGGCACAAAGAGTAGCATCCGACCAAAATATTTTTGGAACGTTATTTTGAAATAATAAAGCTCGAGTCATTTCCAATAAATGTCTATTTTTTCTCTCCGACACTCCATTTTGTTCGGGAGTATATATGCATGTTGTTTGGTGTATTATTCCTTTTTCTTTAAAAAGAGTTGTAAATTTTTTATTTACAAATTTGGTTCCATTATCCGACCTAAATATTTTAAGTTTAGCATTAAATTGTGTTTCTATAAGACATAAAAATTCTTGAAAACAACTAAATACCTCATCTTTGGATTTAAGCAAATATAACCATATAGATTTAGAAAAATCATCAATAAATGTAACAAAATATTTAAATCTATTATAAGAATTAATTGGGGCCGGACCCCATACATCGGAATGGACTAAATCAAATGATGCTTCACTTCTACTATTTGAAAGTGAGAAGGGAAGTCTCATTTGTTTCGCCATTTTACAAATATCACAATTAATACAATTAGATTTTGGAAAGTCTAAAATGCTATTTAAGATCTTGTCGGATGGGTGTCCAAGCCTTTTGTGCCATCTATCATAATCGATCGAACTTGCCGAAGCGCAAAAATTTAGTTCTTGTAAGTTCAAAAATAATGTCCATTTTCGAGAAAACCTTCACCAATCTTCTCCCTGGTTATCCGGTCCTGAAATACAACATTTTTACATGAGAAAATAGCATCGCAATTAAGTTCTTGTGTTAGTTTTCTAACCGAAAGTAGATTTATCGGAAAAGATTTTAAAAACAAGACATTACCAATTTTTTTGTTGCATAAAATAATTTCACCCATATAATTTATTTTTTCTTTCATACCGTTCGCAACTACCACATATTGGTCATTTTTTGGTGATTTTAAATTGGTCAAGAATTTTTCATTTCCGAACATGTGGCCGGTTGCACCACTATCAATAATTATTTGGTCACTCAATTTAAAATTTTTGGAGTAAGATACAATACCACAAGATCTTTGATTTTGATTGGAAAACATCACACACAGCTGCTGGAAGAGTTGCTGCACCAGATCAGCAGATCCTGGACTTGACCCGCTTGACCCGTCAGCGAAGAAACCAGCCCCTGGACCTGAACCGGTCTGTTTTGTGCTTGGTTCGGTTGAGCCGAATTTATTTGAGTTGGATCCGGACCCTACAGCAAAACCCCCTCCTTTCTCACGCTCCCTGTCTTTCTCCTTTCTCTTCTCTTCGTTCTAGTCTCCACCCTTTCTTGAATCCGCCTCTTTCCACCACTTGGGCTTGAGATGCGGATGGAGAAAATAACACCTATCGGCCTTATGACCTTCCTTCTTGCAGTGAGAGCATCTCTCGCCCTTTTGATTTTGCCGATTTGAGTTGTTCTGAGAATTAGGGTTTTGGTGATTTCGCACCGCATGGCCATGGGGTTCGATTCCCTCGATGTGAATGGCTTGTGGATCCTCCATGGCCAGCCGCAAGGACTCCTCTCTTTGAATTTGGCTTACAACTTCGGCAAAGGAAGGTAGGTCAGTTGCCCGAATAATTTGCGATCGAATAATGTCATAACTGGAATCGAAGCGTGAAAGGTACTGAAATATCTCATCTTCTTCTTGTCTCTTCATGATTTCTTGAGGATCAGTGGTAAAGGGTCTGTAGATTTTTAGTTCATCGAATTTCTTTTTGAGAGACCCTAAATACTCGATATGAGTTCTTGTCCCTTTTCTCTCTTGCTGAATTTCCTGTTTCAAGCGGTACACATGGGAATGGTTTTTTTGTTGCCCGTAGAAAGATCGTATACTTTCCCAAAGCTCTTTTGATGTGTTACAACTGTGGATGAACAAGTCGGATATGTGTTGCTCCATTGACCCGTGGAGCAAATGAATGATTGTATGATCCTCTTTTTCCCATTTTTGCATAGCTAGTTTTTCGGCATCTGTTGGTTTCGCTGGATCTGTTGGTTTGGGTTTTTCTTTGTCTCCGGTGATGAACTCTATTTTGTCTCGACCGCTAAGAGCGAAGGTTACCGATCGAGCCCATGATAGATAATTTGCGCCGTTCAGCAAGGTGTGAGTCAATTTCGATGGGTTGGTGACTTCTTGTTGCCCCCATTAATCCATCTTCTACTTGCTTGCTCAGGTGCAATATCAATTTTGAGTTCTTTGAGTATTTTCTTGTAACCAGATTTTTCTGGTAGGTATTCACAGCTTTGAGAAGCTCTTATCGGGTTATTGGATTTTATCGGATTTTATCAGAACCGCTCTGATACCATGAAGAATTTATGAGACAGAGTTCCTGAGGAGAAAAATGAAAGCTTTCTATTAATTGTTATTATTGTTCTGATTTTACAAGGTTCCTAATTTCTATATATACTAAAGGTTACAACGGTTCTATATTTTACCATTGGAATGCTACAGTATTACGGTTACTGTACATTTATTAACTATTCCTAATCTATTTGATCAGTGATGAATGCTGAGATCAATTCTTATTTTCAACAGTATTATCAAATAAACAATAGTCACTAATTATATCATAGTGTTATATTGTTTATCAGAATACACCAACCCAATATTGACAATATATATTTTTTAAGCATATAAGATAAAAAAAAGCTAAAAAAGCTTTGAACCAGTTGCATTAATGCTCATGCGACTTCAACTTCTTCTTAATCAGCTGCATCTTTCGTTTCAACTTTCTCAAATTATTGGTATAACAACAAAAATACATGCAATAAATCATTGGTATGTATATGCAATTTAATAAATCAATTTAAGAACTGAGAGTATCTTTGTTATGGTTTATGAGTGTAAATCGTGAGATATGGATGGTGGGTTACAGATAGTGATCAAACCTTATCCTTATCTGTTATAATTTTTTGATTACATATTGAGTACATACACGAATTGAATAATTTGAGTAATTTTTTTTAATTCTGATCCGGAAAAAATCGGATAATATCGGAACTGTTTACACCCCAAGGGCTGATGCTAATCAGAGACAGACAAAACTCAGATATAGAAGTAGACAATCTAAATCCAAGCCAACCGTATATTCATGCACTGACGTTATACATATACACATGTATTTTACTATTTTAGATATTTTAACTAAAACATCTGATATGATCCGAATTTGATTCGAAATATGGTAATAATGAATATAAAATATATAATTTTTTTTTATTAAATATAGATCCTCGATCATATAGATCTTGTAAAATTTTAATGAATTCACATTAAAATTCCATGTGAATATGATCCTCTGATATTCTTAGCAATATATATTCATTATACTTTCTAATACCATAGAATGAAAAATCAGAATCAGAATCGGTTACATAAGTGTAATATCAGAATCGGATGTATTAGTCAAAATCTGTCGGATCGATTGTCAAAGATTGTTTTCTACTCATAAATAGGATTGGAGTTACGAAAAAATAATTTACCAAAATATTATGTTAAGTAAAAAATTACACTTAAACAATCCATTAATATAACTATTTAAACTAAACATATAGCAAAATTAATTCTCAAATAGAGAAACAATAAATAATATATATTAAAAACAATAAATGTATATCTATAAAATTTCTTAAAAATCGAATTAATATATAGAATTTCCATAACCACAAATTTACTAATTAATAAAATTAAAAAATTACTAATTAATTATCTGGAAATTAAAAAGAATCCACACATTGATCCACGGTTGTCATGTCATGTAACACTACAACTTCCCCTAATCTGAGTACTATTGAGATCTTACAAGCATTATGTAAGGTTTTCTCATGTTATATGGATGGGTCATGGTGCGTTCAATGGGCAGGAGGAATCAGGTATAATGGCTTGCGCGTAGCCCGATTCATGCGGATGCTAAAGCATTGTAGCGGCCATGGAGAAGATTGTATCGATCAATGGACATCACCTCGATCACGTGTTAATTTTCTACACGGATTATCAAGAGCTTGCAAAGGCAGCAACCCAGCTCAAACCGCCATTAGATTCTGATTGCCAAGCTTAATTTCAATGAGTTCTACAAGGCTCGGGAATTAATATCTCAACTTAATTATATAGGGATTTCGAATATGTGTTTATCCATAGAGAGTTGAATGTAATATATAGCAGATGATTTAGCTAAATTGGGTAGATTAATTATGGGAATGGAATTGTAAGGGTTACACTTTCCCTTCATTTATTGTACGTATGGTAGTTTTAACTTTCAAGGACTATGCGAATTTGTTGCATACTTACATACCAGATATAAAAAAGCACATCCATTAACGAACAACATATAAAAGGTTAGCTCGATCGTCTCAGAAACTTAAAAAGAACAAATGGACGCAAGTTTAATTATCATGATTAATTAACGAACCTCCTGGGATGTCACATTTGCAGTAGTTCCATTGCCAAAGCTGTATTTGGTTCTAATAAATTATTAGCCACAAATAGTCCAATTTTGTTATGATAAAAAATTTCATATTTCGTGTTTTCTTAAAATTAGTTCCTTTCCTCAAAAAAAAAAAAAAAAAGTAAGCTCAGCGCACAAAGTTGAAATATATATATTTTTGAAAAGAAGTGGAAAGAAAGTTGAAATATATATATATATATATATATAGGTTTTGGCTAAATACGCGAGCAAGAGCCCCGTAAGGCTCAAAATTAATTAAATCCAACTGTTGACCGACGTAGAAGCTACATATGAAATGTACTGGAGACCAAATTTATATTTTGGATTTTTACATTTATTAAGCCTGAAAATCGCATCCAACGGGGCTTAACCAAACAGGAAACCGTTGGATCAGCGATTTTCAAAGTGGCTAATAAATAGTAAAAATTCCAAAAATGTAAAATTGGTCTCAACACATTCAATATGTAGAACACATCTAACGGTTCGGATGACCATTATAATTTTGAAAACACAAATTTTGGCCGTACAGGAGGGCTCTAGCTACGCGTACACCAGCCCGGTCCTATATATATATATATATATAGAGAGAGAGAGAGAGAGAGAGAGAGAGGAGCAAGTTTAAAACAAACCTCCTGGGGTGCCTCATTCACAGTTCCATTGCCAAAGCTTAGTCTTTCCAAAAAGTTATCGCTGTTAAACGAGACAATCATTCGTAGACATAACCTTCCATCACAAACCATCATTAATTGGAAAGAGGTGTTAAAATTTATGTACTTTGGTAGAAAGGCAGCATATTTGTTGTTTCCAAATTAATTGGAGATCTTAATTAGAAGAAACGTACGTTAATTATTCGTGAGCTTTATTTTCCACAAAAGGGAATAAAAAATGAGTCGAGCTTTTTTATTGGACACAAATTACAATAGAGTGATCAGATTCAATTATTTACGGCTGGTAAAGAAAATATATATTCACGTGTCTTCCTATGGTTTCGCCATATAATTAGCAAGAGCTGCATGGGATTGTTGAATGCCATGTGACAAGGAATTCATATCCTCTGCATTAACCACTACTACAAAAAAACAGTTTGTACACGGCCTTTAACTGGAGAGCTATACGGATTTGGAATCGTGTGCGATACTGGGGTGTAGGAAAGTCCACCATTTACACACGGATAATTTATACGTGTACGATTACACTAATCCTACACGGATTTTCTACTCAAGATCCGTGTAGCTAGGGTATGGAGCTACACGGTTTTTTAACAAAAAACCGTGTATGAAATATATTCCTACACGGATTTTCTACTAAGGTGAGCTAGGGTAGGAGCTACAGGTTTTTAACAAAAAACCGTGTATGAAATATATTCCTACACGGTTTTTTTTAGTACAAATCAGTGTAGGAAGATCCTAAATCAATTTTTATTTTTAACACATCCTACACGGATTTTTTCAAATATCCGTGTACAATTTTCTTTTTTTTTGTATTTTTTTCTATTTTTGGCTAGCCTCCACTTTTGCTAGCCATTATATATAATATCATAATGTTTTTTTAAACCAAAACAGATAGAAATTGCCAAAACATCATAACAATTCAAATTTAATAATTACACAAATTAATTTATACGAATCCATATTGTGGAGTACAAAATTGGGAAATAAACCACCTTGCCCACATCCCTCTCACTTCGTCGACTTGCTCGGATGAGTAAGCAGCTTGTCTCCGGTTATACTACAATTATAATTTGAGTTAGTAACAAGAGAGGTACCTTAGAGGCAGTTGGATTCTATGTAAATTACCAAAAGTCTTCAAACAAAATTAGAGGAAGAAGTGAACTGACAAAAGAAAGAGAGAGAGGCAGCAGCAATGGAGGCGCACACACCACCTAAACCCTGACAAAAGAAAGAGAGAGAGAGAGACAAAGAGAAGAGAGAAGAGAAAGTGCAGCGGACCAGAGGTGCGGGTTTTGAACTCGGACTTGGAAGAATTTTAAAATCAAAGAGGAAGAAGAAATGAACTGGGGACTTACAAAATTTCGGAAGATATAATCTAGTGGGCAAGGATTCGTGTGCAAGGTTTCCTACACGGATTTTTATTACAAATCCGTGTGCAATAGGTATCCTACACGGATATTTAAGTACATATCCGTGTAGCTCTCCTCTTTTCCTACACGGTTTTTATTAAATATCCGTGTAGGAATAGTCTTTCAACACGGATATTTACGTAACTATCCGTGTAGGAAAAGATCGGTACAACTTCTTGCCAGGGACATGCATATTTATTTCAAAACATGCGCGCCCTATGTAATTAATTACAAATTTAATATTGAATATACCGAAAATAAACACAGAAAAACGAAGAGTCACCTTAATCCCTATATATCTTCCGAATTGGTTCCTCTTAAACCTATCTTAATTTCTCTAAGTGAAAAAATGTCAAATGTCGATGAAGAACATCCTGTTGAGGCACTACCACCAATTCCAAGAGGACTTCAAGCCGGTGCCTTGGATCCCACCCGGTTACGAATGACCACCACCAGGTTATCCCGAAGTTGGCCATGGCCACCATGGCCAACTCGCCCACGTCGCACCCCGGGGCCATCCGCCACCAAAGCCCTACAGTCGTCGCACAAAGAAAAAATCTGTTGTTTAGAGTTTCTTTTTTTTTGTTATTGTAGGAGTTTCTTTTTTTTTGTTTTATTATATCAATTTTTGGGTAACTTTTGTAATATTTATATCAGTAGTAATATTTTTGAACTAGCTAATTGCGTTCTTGATCTTGAGCTGACATTCTTGTATTCTCAGCATAAATTACAAGTATTGGACCTCTCTAATACTCGCTCCAAGGGTCCCCTTTCAGCTGTGTGGTTTTTGTTGGAAAACAATACGAACTTGACCCAATTAGATTTGCACAAAAATTTCTTCACAGGGCCTCTTCAACTTCCGTTTTTAATTCATAAAAAACTCTTTAAATTGAATGTATCTGACAACTATCTTGGCGGGGCATTACCGGCTAATATTACAATTAAGCTTCCATATTTAGTTTCCCTTAACTTATCAAAAAACTATTTTCGTGGTCCTCTTCCGCTCATATCAGAAGGCTATCTCGGAATTCTAGATTTATCTAGTAACAATCTCACTGATGATATACATAATAGTTTTTCAAGAATTCAGTCTTCAGGCTTATATTATATGGATCTATCAAATAATAAGTTTTATGGATCTTTTAGTTACAACATGAACTTTACCCCATATTCAGAGTTAATGTTAAATGATAATAATATAAGTGGAGAGATTCCGATCAGCATTTGCAATGCCAGTTTTGAAGTGCTGGACATCAGTAACAATGAACTTAATGGTATTTTACCCGCAATTGCAATATGGAAGAGATCATCTTTGGGCGTTGAAGTTAAGTAGAAATCATTTAGAGGGATCCTTACCATTGGATATGTGTGTTGGGTATGGTCGTTGGTTGCTTGACCTTTCAGATAACAAGCTTTCTGGATCAATTCCTCCTTGCTCTAATCAGTCGGACTTACAAATTGTAAATCTGAGCCAAAACTATCTAATCGGAAACTTCCCAATAACATGGCTGAATATTTCTGATATAACAGCCATTTACATTGGAGAAAACCATTTATCTGGAGAGCTTCCAATTTGGATTGGTAAGGGGTCCTATCTCATGATGCTCCAAGCAAGACAAAACTTGTTTCGAGGACCTATATCAAAACAAATATGTCAATTAAGATATTTACGCATACTAGACCTATCCCACAACAATCTTTCTGGAGAAATACCATCATGCATTATATATATGGGATCAACATCCAAGAATTCCTCTTTGTTGGATCATTCAGGATCAATGAGTGAGATAATCCACCTCAATGATGCCAATTTTCTCTTACACATTAGATATATTGTCAAAATATATAATGGAGAACTAGAGAATTTTGAAATGGAACTTATGTCAAAAGGAAGGTAAGATATCTATTTGGAAGAAATTTTACTAATTCAGAGTATAATAGATCTATCTTCCAACGAACTAGTGGGCAATATTCCCGAAGATATTGGTAAAATGAATTGGTTGATAACACTGAATTTGTCGAACAACCATTTAAGCGGCGCAATACCGAATTCCATGTCTAATTTGCACCAACTAGAAAGTTTGGACCTCTCTCACAACTCTTTGACAGGGGAAATACCGAGAGAACTAACTAAACTAACCTTACTAGAATCCTTCTCTGTGGCATATAACGACTTATCCGGTCCTACATTAGGTGTAGAAGCACAGTTTATTTCATTTGATAAGAGCAGCTATGAAGGCAACCCGAATCTATGTGGGCCTCCCCTGCCAAAAAGTTGTGTCCCTACTGGCACAACACAGCCTTCCCCGAATAAAATGAGTGACGATCGAATGTATGAAGGCACCGATTTTCTCATATTGTTTGGTTCTTTCTTTCTCTTCTTTGTGGTCAGTTTTTGGGGCTTCATAGCCGTTCTTTACTACAAGAGAAATTGGCATTTTGTATTGTTTAATATGGTGGACTGGTATGGTGATATGATATATGTCAAGGTTGTCCTTTGGGCGAGAAAGATTAGAACTGCTTGAACTTGAAGTGTTAGTTGTTAGTCTTAGTTTGGAAGGATAAATTTTAGTATATATATACTGAATAAGCATGTGCCTATGTACTCTTTGTGTAAAATGTATTATAAATCTCAGTGAACTTGCGGTTTAAAATAATATCTTCGACAACTTTCATATATGTATTTTGTACTCTTTGGGACCATTATGTGATTATGTAAACTTAGAAATATTATATGATTTTATAAACAATCGTCGGTTTCACAATAATTCCAACTTAGGCCCAAACTAAAATCAAAGGAAATAAAACCTGATATGAACTGGAGTTCCAATGGACCGTCCAGATAGGGCCCAAAATTAGAAAGGAGGAAATCAAAATGAGAAAGCTGAATTGATTGTGAAACATGTTAGATGTTACGCACGATACTTGAAAGATACTTTTACTAGTTAGAATGAAGTTATGTTACAAGATACTTTGACTAGTTGAAGTGTTCAAAATACTTTTGACTTTAATTACTTGAATAAAAGATAATTTAATTAATTCGTTAATTTGTTACAAAACTGCTTTTCAGGGAATTTTATAATCTTTCATACTTTTATATTCAATTCTTATAGTATTTATTTGTTTATATATTCTTGAGGTAGCTAAGATTATTTAGTCTGGATGTAGATTATTATTTTACAAACTCTCCCACTTAATATGAGCATATATAGGAGAATTTAGGAAGTGTTTGCATCAGTACTCCAATAATTTGTCCGGCAAATTTGGAAGCTTGTTTTCCAACTCTATTTTTTTTTTTCCTTTATAAGTTTGATTGATTTATCTAGTCAAGTGCTCTCTTGTATATACTTTCTTAATTAATATAATTTCCCTCACTAAAGAGTAATTAAAGACTGTGTATCTTGGTCCATATATATCCATCAATAAAATGAACCACGCCGTTCACACATATATATCAATTCTCCTTGTGCTGATCATGCATAATAATAATAGGTACGTTTATGTCTGAGTTAACTCACCAAACGCAAATTAATTAGACCAGCCTAAGATTGTCTAAGTCTAATTTTAAGCCTCCAAATTTAAGCTACTAGCTAATTATCTAGGTGGACCTTTTATTCCTTGTGGCCTAATCCATGGCATGTTAATGGTCTAGAAGTTGCATACTCAATTTCTTTTGGAAACATTTGTTTCAAGTAGTTGTTAATTTGGATTTTTATGAATAATTATTTTGAATGATGCAGATTTGATCATCAAATAATATACCAAATTTCACTACTAACTAACTGATTTCAAAAAGGTAAATTAAACTATTGTCATTTCAGATTTGAAAACACACGTTATTGATCCTCGAATATATATTTTTTTATTTTGTTCAATGATATATCATAATGTTAATTGTCAATTTTTATTGATTTCCATTGCACTTGTTTTATTGAAGATAGATACAAATACATATGTGCATTATACATTTGAAGATAGATACATTGAGCAAATATTTTTTCTCTCTTCTAGAATTCTAATATGAAATTTGGATTAAATTTAGATTTAAAAATAGAATAAATTTATTGAATTCAGATTGATAATTAATATCAGAAGTCAGAGCATTGAAAATTATAAGTTAGAGAAATGTTTTTTTATCTAGTACTGATTAATTAGCTATTTAAATCCGATTCGCTATTTTCTTGCTCCCCCTACGAAAATCCTAAATTTGCTTCCAAGTATAATAGCATATTGATCCACCCGAAATTTTTATTAACATAAATAAAATATTAAATTCTACATCCTGTTTCACAAGATTTCGAAAAATGCCCAAACCGTAATTTTAATCACGGTTTTAGGGCCCAAAACTGCAAATTTAATATATTGTTTTAGCCCTCTGAAAAGTACATAACAAATATACGGTTTCGTATAATCGAAAATTAAAATTGCGGTTTAGATCTAAAAATAGATTTTTATTCATGAAACCGGAAATTAAGTTCACGGTTTTAGGTTTTTTATTTTTTATTAAGCAAAAAATATTATAATTTATTTATGTTTTGTATTGACATATAGAAATATTTTATATATATTGAGATCAAAAACTGTGCAGGAATAGTATAGACTGATGCTTAAAAGAACCCTTTCATGAAAGCTTTATCAATAGGCAAAATGAATTCACAGAAAATGAAGTGATGCAGTAAATTGAGGATACATATGCACCTAAGACCGACCTCAAAAAGATAAACATATTTTATATGAACTAATTTGAGATCAGATGGAAGAAGGGAAAGAAGATCTGACAAAAGCAACAACAAATATTCAGACAAGTGCCTAAAATATCTTCTATTTACAAATATCATCAAAGCAACTAAATATGGACATTCAGAAAATAGTAAGCATGTTTCTTTTGAGAAACTCAACAACTTTCTAATACACTTGATCTATGCTCCTAAGAAAATCGGACTAGAAATGCTTCTATTGTTGTGCACAAGACAACAAGGCGAATAAGAAACCTAAAGGATCTTATAGTTACTTTAGAAAATAGGAGACATTCAATAATATTCATGTTGAAATCTTAATAACAAATAAGATAATATTTTTTTTATTATTAAAAGACTAATGCCCATTTCATTCAAGAAATTTAGTGTATTAGAACTCGGTATTACATGTTGGAAAACTATTAACTAATCAACTAATTTTTAAATTTAGGCGAATAAGAAACCTAAAGGATCTTCTATTGTTGTCCACTATTAATGCGGTTCCAACTCGGTAGTTATTCGGAACCACATCGGTAGTACATGTTGGAAAACTATTAACTAATCAACTAATTTTAAATCTAAATTTTAATTAATAAAATAAATATAAAAAAACTATATTTAAAATTTAATAAAAAAATATAATTAAAACTTTATTACCCAGACTAAAGGCAACTTCCCGTCCTAAACGCAAGAATAATCGGTTAAGCTTGCTTCTAGTTGTGCCAGTATTCCTTTGCCTGCGGGTCACAACCGTGGTAGAGGTTGATGTAGCTTCTTTCAATGTTGTAAAATGCGGTTTTGTTCATGCATGCGGAAGGCCACTGCATACCGCATATGCGGTATGCGGCCGCATATGCGGTATGCGGCCGCATATGCGGTATGCGGCCGCATATGCGGAATTTTATGCGGACTCATATATGCGGATTTTAAATTATATATTAATTTATTTCCATTCAAAACATGCAATATATTCCCATTAAAATCATTCAAACAATAAATTCGCACATATGCGGACCAATATGCAGACATATGCGGCTCAATCGCACATATGCAGACCAATATGCAGAAATATGCGGCCCAATATGCGGCCGCATATGCAAAACCGCATATTTGAGACCGCATGGAAATTTTTATGCAGAATCGGACTGAATACGCATATGCGGCCGCATGGACCTCATTTTACAACACTGGGCCTTCTTTCAGCAATGATAGCAATTAAAAGAATGAATGTCGTTTAATTGTTCATCAACGGATTAAAGGAATTAATAGTTTCATAATTCATAAAGTTTAAAAACGTTATTAGTAAAAATATTATTTATTTATATAAATTTTGAGTTTTGTAGAATAAATTTCTAACAGTACATACGGTTTCACCCTTTTTCCTTACATTGTGTAGCTTTCTCTGTAATCGGTATGACAGTATGAAAAATTGATGGAACTGTACTATTGGTGCATTTCCATACTCCATGCCTTGAAAAAACACACCAATGATTTTTCAAATAAAATAATCAATATTTTTCCACAAGATTTGAAATATTATATTTTCCTATAAAAAAATAATTACTAACAAAATAACACATGAAGAGATATATAAACATCATCCAACTTATACGACCATAAATGCAAGCATTAAATGAAATATCTTCCTAGTATAATTTAATTTTCATCTCACTTACAACAAATTAATTTCAAAAAAAAGGCAAAATATATTTGCAACACGTGCTCGTCGGAAAATTGTCATTTGTATGTCTCTCTTCGAATTCATTTATTTTTTATTACAAGAAAATTAATTATTATGCTTGTAGTTTGTTATATTATCTTTTTAAAAAATATTTATTATTTTTTTCTACATTTGTAATTATTTGAATATATTTTTGTTTATATGTAGTGTTAATTAGTAATATTATTCGTTCAAATTTCTTCTTATTATTTTTTTGTACTATTTGAAACACTCATCATTTAAAATGTATGTGATGTTGAAACACCTGTCTGAAAAAAGTTATACTACCGTTGAATATATGCATCACATCAATTTTCAGTTATATATACTACGTACCGTTGAATATATTTCCCAATTTCTGTATGTTTCGGCGGAAGTGCGAATAAATTATTTTTTCTTGCTTCAAGTGCGAAAGAACAAAAAAATTTAGTGATATGACAATTATTTTTTCACTTATTTCAATCTTATATTTAATAAATATTTTCTATTTTATTTAAAATTAATGTGTTGTTATTAAAGGAAACAATTAATACAATAACAATTTTAATAAATATAACAAATAAAAGAACAATGGAGACTCAGCTAGTATTTAAAGACTAATATAATCAAGAAAGCTAGTAATTAAACATTTAAAACTAAAATTAAATAAATAAAAACTAATGAATTAATGTCTCGTTAGCTAATGCTAAGTCACATCGGTTCCGTCTATATTGAATTTTTATTTTCAAGATTAATCGACCAACTAAGATCTAACAAATATAGTTACACGTGTAACCATATATGTCATAACGTAACGTGACATGTCCGCGTGTCTATATAGAATCACGAGACGTACTATAACGTATTAAATCTAATTTGGCTGATGTACGTGTCGTATTATTTGTGATTGAGAAATAACATGTCGTCCAATTCACGAGTCATGTCATGTAACTGTTATACGCGACCGTCATGTATAACGTGATATATATGTTGTGCCGTATGAGTGCTATGACGTGCGGAGCCGATTACAATTTTAATTACTTTTGTTTTTCGTTTCACTTACAAAATTGTCCGCAAGTCCCGTACCAAAGACATTAAAATAATTTATAAGAGAACATTAGTACAACGGCAACTTGTCCGGTTCTGTCACTGAACAGAATATTGAACAATTTTATCTTCATGTAGCAGTAGTTGGCATGTATACAGTATACTCCAAAATTCAGTCAAGCTAAATAAACCTCAGCTCGATCTCTAATATATACACGCACAAAGAAAACACTGAAAACAACATAATAAATCAGGTTGTGTGATGTATTGTACTCTGCTAACGCAAATAGTAATGCGCACAACACTATTGTACTGCCAATTTGAAAACAAGGAGATTTATTGTTAGATGCATACAATGAAGTTTAAAAATTTAAAATCTCATACGTCATGAGAACAAGGAAGTCATAACTCATAATACTGAATTTAAACGTAAAACCTCCATCGATCATATGGTAGGAACAGAAAAGAAAATCAGAGAAAGAAACAGCAAATATTCACCTAAAATATCTTATATTTACAAATATCATCAAAGCAATTATGGACATTTAGAACATAGTAAACATGTTCTTTTTTTTTAGAAACTCGACAACTTGCTAATACACTCCATCCATCTATATTCACAAGAGAATCAGACTAGAAATGCTTCTATTGTTGTGTACACGACACCTCGAATAAGAAACTTAAAGGATCTTTATAGTAATTTTTAGAAAATATGTGACATTCAATAATATTCATGTTGAAATAATCTTAATAACAAATAAGAGAATACTAAGTAAAGAGAAGTGATGAATGCACATAAATTCTATTGTATGAATTTTGATATTAGGAAAATGCAAATAAATTCTAAATTATGAAAAGATTAGGAAAATGCAAATAAATTCTTGTATTTATAGTATTTATTTTAATGCTTATTCAATGTCTATTAAATTCTAAATTATGTAGGTTGCTTATTATCATACAATAAACAAGATCAACAATCATAATTAGTGATTTTAAGCATCGCAGATAGCACAACACAAAAACATAAACACCAACATTCAAAAGTAACACAAATTCTGATAGCTCATAATAATATCTATTAAACATCTCAGATAACATAAATAAAAACATAAACACCAACATATTAGAGAAAGCCTAAATTTTGATAACTAAAACAGCACCAAAGAAGATTTAGGGACTCAAAAGACTGATGTACTGCACTATTTCCTAACAATACTTAGCTGCAATTAGGAACCAAAAGAGACTGGATTTTTTACCTAATTAAAACACAAGTTCGGTTAAACAATGCTTGGCTGAAACTACATTGATGGTGGGGGTTGGAACATTTGCGGCATCTCAGCAAAGCCAAGTACCACTGGCTCAGGGTTGCCATTATCAATTTTGGCAAAAAAAATGCTATAACATGGTCCTTGATCCTCCCAATGTTTGGTATCCATAGGATTCAGCATTATTTCATTAACGGCAGATGATGAACAAATGTACTCCATGTAAATACTACCCCCAACAAGCGGGTCCCAGCCATCAGCACAGACAGCCAGGTAGTGGTAGTTATCCCCATAGAAAAGGGTGGTGTCCCTTGTGTTAGCAACCTGTTTTACATCCATCAGCAGCTCTTCCTCAATGACTTGGTACAGGTAAAATTTTTGCTGAGGAACCTTCCCGGTGGCCTCCTCTGTTTTCTCACCTCCTCTGTACTCTTCTTCAGTGGGATGAACAACAATCATGTAAACTCCAGATTTCCCTACCAAAAAACACTTGCGAAGATATTTCCAATCAGGCTCGAAAAAGTACAGACCCTCCTCCTTGTGTTTGTTTAGGTTATAAATGGCCATCAATCCCTCGTAGTACAGATAAAAACTTCCATTATTGTAAGCTGCATCTGCCAGTTCAGCATTTGGGTATGGAGGCCAGGCGACCTCTGTCCAGGAAGGATCCCCGACTTTATAGTAAAAGATTCCACGGGCTCTCTTAAAGAACACCATAATGATGCAGTTCGGATCGGTCAGATTGGTAGAAAAAGTTATCTTGGTGATTGCATAAGTACCAAACATAGACTTAAAGAGATGAGCAACCATTTGAGGTGGCATTCCATCCCAGATATGTTTTACCAGAATATTAAACGGAGGGAGTTGCACGCGAGACCGGGTTAACGGGTTCAACAAGAAAAGCTCCGAACCATCAGAATCCATAATCAGGAGCCAGCCACGGTAGGTGGCACAACACGTCTTGCCGATGGTCTCTGGAATGGGAATCTTGTGCATCTTAGCTTCCCAGAGGTTGTAGAATAATCGGATTCCATTGTCATTTGTGTATCTACTAGCCATGTACGGAATCATCAGCCATGGGAGTTGGGGAGGCAGGTGGCGTGGGTTCGGAAGTGATGCAGAACGCCATGGGGAGCAAACGGCGCGAAATCGAACATAGTCGGTGATGCATTTGACTTTTTGTGAAATCAAAAGCACCGCTGCTAGTGGGAGATGGGCCCAGTCGGGAAATGCAGTTGCTGAATCTTCCATTTTGGAGCTGAAACCTGAAATCACCGCAAGCTGTTTTGTAAATAAAGGAGAAATAGATGGAGAAGGACTGAAGGAGGACGGGGAGGAAGGAGAAGAAGGTTGTTGAAGGGTTTTTATTGTAGAGATTTTTGGGAACCCAAAAGGCCGTAAAGACAGAGAGTAGACTGCTGTCAGTGAAATTTAAGTTCAAATTTATGATTATAGGTACAAAGCGATCTTAACAAGAATTCAAATCTTCTCATTTCCCAGGCGTGATTTTTTTTAGAAATAATATATTAAAAAAAAAATTGTTTCATTTTCAATTTTCCACAACGGGACACAAGAATTTTTTTTTATAAACCATAATAAAAATAATAATTTTATGAAACTAATACGATTACTTTATTTACAAAAATTATAAGAACTGAAATACCATTTCGGTCTCCTACTTTTTTTTTTTTTTACAAGACTTAAATGTCATTTCGGTCCGGTGTGATTTTCTGTGACTGCTGGTATGAAGAGCTATAAAATCACACCGGACTGAAATATTATTTTGATAAAAAAAAATAGTGGACCGAAATGTCATTTCAGTTCTTATGATTTTTATAAAAAATAAATATTCATATCTGTTTCATATAATTTTGTTTTTAATATGGTTTATAAAAAAAAGTTCGGAACACAGCCACCGCGCTCTCCAGAATTTTATATTATTTTTCACATTTCATTTAATTATATCCCAAAATTCTTTGTCTAAACCCTTATGCTTAAATATTACATACACTAACAGACGTAAAGATCGAAATTATCACAATACAGATTTAACAAGTAGAAATAAGCAATATGCAATAAAAAACAAATTGTCGAGGATTAGAAATTTTTAAACTCAAATCTTAAAGAAACTTTTAACCTCCACGATAAATCTCTCAAAACATTATGTATCTGGTTATACTCTTAAAAAGAAGTTTCCAATCGAAATTTACCCTGTTTGAAGTTTGAATTTGTATTTGCAATTTCTTTGTGGAATATCTTTAGCCGCAAATTAATTCGTTTATGAAAATAAATTAGTTGCCAACGAATTACTTTTACAATCTAAAATCTGAAAAAAAAATTCGTTTTTTTTTATTATGATTGATCATGTTACTTCATAATACATTATTTTGATGTAACATATTACTTGATATTTCTATTATGATCTCTGTCATATTATTTTCGTTTAGTATTTCACTTTCAAACTATAATCATTTTAGAAATTGCATTCTAATTCTAAAGAGAGAATGCTAAATATTTAAGTTTTATGTATTACTGTCACATTTTCTATATTTTAATAAAATTAATTCAATTCTTCATCTTATTTTTTTGTACCATATTTCAAATGCACATTATTTTGAAATGTATGTTATGTACGCAACACCAAGCTACTTAATTTAGTGCATTGAACAAACCACAAATAGTTCAATAATAATCTCATTAAAGCTGATATTTAATGGATGTCAATATCGCATTAAAAACAAACTATCCGGTTGACTATGACACCCCTACTTTTTCCATTTCTGTATTTGTTTAAATCAGAAGTGCGAACAATTTTTTTTTTTTTTTTTTTGCTTGAAGTGCGAAAGAATTTAAGTTTTCAGTGATAAGACAATTATTTTTTTCATTTATTTCAATCTTATATTTAATAAATACTTTCTATTTAATTTAAAATTAATTGTGTTTTTATTAAAGGAAACAATTAATGCATTAACAATTTACACGAAGATTTGTTTACTTTGACGGTTACCACAATTGAGAGATGTAATATTGTGTAGTACGTTTTATATCCATGTATGTAAAATTAATGCGAAAATTTGACAATATTTTTTTTTTCATATTAGGAATTACTTATGTCATTCAATTAATTTTTTTTTATTAATATATTAAAAGTCAGTAGACATGTATTGTCAAATTTATAAAAAAATCAGATTCTACCAAGAAGGAAAGAAGCAGATAATTTTTTATACTTGTGGTAAATGGGCCACTACATTGATTTTGGGCTCAATTTATGGGCTAAGATCGATAGTGACATTTCTTTTGTTAACAATACTATAATTGAATTCTTCATTATTTCAACCTTATCGTTAATTAAGATCAGAGACAAGCTACACAAAAATCAAGAACTGTACAGAAATAATATAGACTAATGCTTAAAAGAACCCTTTAACATGAAAGTTTATCAATAAGCAAAATGAAGTGATGCAGTAAATTGAGGATATGCACCTAAGACCAACCTCAAAAAGATATATAACGGATTTTATATAAACCAACTTGAGATCAGATGGAAGAAGGAAAAAAGGTCTGACAAAGCAACAACAAACATTCAGACAAGTCGCTAAAATCTCTTGTATTTACAAATATCATCAAAGCTACTATATATGGACATTCAGAAAACAGTAAGCATGTTCTTTTTTAAAAGTCAACAACTTTCTAATACAGTACTTGATCTATGTTTCTAAGAGAATCGGCCTATAAATGCTTCTATTGTTGTGCACATGGCAACAAGGCGAATAAGAAATCTAAAAATTCTTTATAGTCATTTTAGAAAATATGAGACATTCAAAAATATTCATGTTAAGCTATGATTCGAGCTAGGGGATCAATACTCTCAGCCTCGATAGATCTATGACTATCAGTTCATGGTTGAAATCTTAATAACAAATAAGATACAAAGTAAAGTGATGAAATGATGAATGCACTTTATCTAATTATCAAAAAGAGGCAAAGTTTTGTATGAAGATCTGACAAGAAACAAGAAGTGAGATCAGGACAAATACAAATAAATTCTTGTATTTATAGTATCTATTTTAGTGCTTATTCAATGCTTAGTTAATTCTAAATTATGTAGGTTGCTTATTATCAAATAATATAAAACATCCACAACAATCCTAGTTAATTAGTGAATTTAAACATCCCAGATAGCACAACAAAAAAATAAACACCAACATTCAAATGTAACACAAATTCTGATAGCTCGTTAATCAATTAATCTATTGAATCACGCCATTTTAATTGGAGCTCAACTAGTTTTGTCAAGGTACGATTCAGAGCAAAAATGTCATTATTCTTTATATGATATTATTCCTTGCCATGTCATGCTGGTATTTAATTGTCTTCTAGTACTGGTCTTAATTTGTTCCGCCATTGTTACTTGCCATTTTTTAAATGCGACTGGAACTGATAAGTCTTGATCATTTCTTGATGTTCCTCCAATTAACTACTTAAATTATTGAATGAAATGTACTTTATAATTTGAGAGCACACTCAACTGCCAAGCTAAGCCATCGTGGCCACCAACATAACAATTGTGCATACTGACGTGATGCTAATTTCATAACTCAAATGAAGTCTATTATATAGTTAATACACCAATATTACAAGATGTGACAAACACAATAGAAAGAAAAAAACTAAAACCTAGTAAAAAATTAAGAAAGAAACTAAGTAAAGAAGATCTATTGAAAAAAGACAGCCTCAATTTATTACTTGTGCTTCTTGATCCGCTTTTTCTTGGTGGTAGTGGTTTGACCGGTACTAGTACCGGTACAAGTACCAGCACATCTTCTAATGCCGACATGCTCCGTAAGCATGTGAATCCTTGCGAATACCATCTCGCAAGCATGTTGATCTTTGCGAATACCATCTCGCATGTGAGGCATATGATAAAAGGGTAACTAATTATCAAAATAAACTCATTAGTAATAAAGATAAATGTTAGGCATAGAAAGAGGTACAATTACTTTTTCATATTATTTTCCTTACTGTACTTGTATTATAACATACTTGTTAATGTTTTTAGAAAATCTGATATAAAGTACTGGAATTAAAGATATAAACAAATTTATGCAGCTAAAAAAACTGATTCAACCATAACCAGAATCACACTGAACCTATAGGTCAAGTCTTTATGACTTGGAAAACTGATCCTTTTTTATCCATTAAAACTTACACGAATTTATTTAAATCATTATGAATATATAATATTTTTATTGATTTTCTCTGATCTCTTATTAAATTATTCACTAAAATAACTCATTATTATCAGATATTTATTTTTTCTATCAAAATTTATATTAAAAAGTACAAATATTTGCCAATAACATTTTAACTCTTTCCACATAGCTAGATAATTAGTTTCATTCACAAAAACGATGAGATATTTAAATATAAATTCAAGTAACATTCGCATGATAGATCATAATAAATTTATTTCTCTCTTTCCGAACTCCACATGCAAATTTCATGTTTCAAATAAAGACATGTAAAAATTCTCTTGAATTCAAATTTTAACTATGGCGTGCTCAATTGTCTAACTAAAAGAAATCAATAACTTGTAATCATTGAAAAACAAAAACACTTTAACATTAATCACTTTATGAAGAGTCAAATTTTTTTAAAATGTGATTATTTTAATCAATTTCTCTATTTAAGTTAAGGAACCTTCATCTATTTAATATTTGATTAACTTTATATACATGCACGGAAACAATCTACGCCACACAAACAACGTGATCCAAAATTTTCTTTTCACAATCTATTTAAGGAACGATTTTGTATGAATAACCGAGGATTTCCTGGTGAATTTATACCGAATTTTAAACTTTTCCCAAAAAAAGCATATGTATCAAACAGTGTAGCGGAATAATTTAGAATTAGTGAATCCAAACCGTTTTTCTAACATTGTACGAATCTCAAAGCCCAAATAATACTGTCCCTGCACTAGTCGGACTCTCAAAAATCAAAATGGATGAGAGTAAATCTCAAACTGTAAAGTGAGAGGAATCTTTTACACATATTGGAGAGGTTGCGCAATTTAATAACTAGAGAGAACAATAATGGGCCACTAAATTGGTGTTAGGCTCAATTATGGGCTTAAATCAGTGACATTTGCTGACAGCGCTGTTATCGATGCAAATAAATTCGATCAAGTTAATTGGGATTTGGGAACACTCGGAATGATTTGTTTGATTATATTTAACTGTTAGCTTGAACTAGTTGATAGCTAGTAGGGTCTCAACCATAATTAATGGAGATACTTGAATTTTTTCAAAGAAAATTAACCAAGAACTTACAATTTTACAAACGAGCTCTAATATTCAGATTTTTTATTTATAGAAATTATTATGAAATAATGTAGGATATTAATTAGATAGATTGTATTCATATTTCGATTTCATAGACGGAACCTAATTAAAAAAAAATTTCGTTGTTTTAAAATGAATCGTCCAAATTCTTGGCCACACCTAAATTTGTTATTTACTATTTGAGGAGTTCAAATGGGAAAAGGAGAAAGAACCGTCATTTTTTTTCATAACCAAAAAAATAAATAAAATAATATTAATAACTAGATCCTCAAACTTTTAGACAAGCCATTATTTGCTTTAATAAATTAAGTTGATTTGATGTAGCAATCTTTATGGATACTTGGTTCTAATTGCGTATCAGAAATAATTGATATATACACAACTTTTGCAGCGTTTGTGAGGAAGTATGTTACCAGGTACCATCATACAAACTCTTATTCTCATTTGGATCACTCTCCGTACTGATTGGAACAAAGAGGTAGTTGATTATATATCTCAAGCCTTTATATTGGGACAAAGAGGTAGCTGATTATATACCTCAAGCCTTTATATTGGAGCAAAGAGGTAGCTGATTATATACCTCAAGCCTTTATATTGGAACAAAGAGGTAGCTGATTATAATATATCTCAAGCCTTTATTTTCTATAGAATTTAATCTGATCAATTTGATTTAACAAAATAGATTCATATTCTTTTGGCATTCTAATGCAAAGATTCTCTATGAACCCTTAATTGAAAAAATAGGTTGAAGAGGCAAGAAAAAGGTAGGAAAAATGGGACGACATGAAACAACCTCTCCTGGCTGATGCCGAAACATAAAAAAAGAGTATACATACATACTATAGAGCCTTCAATAGAGTTACTTTAATTGAACTATGTAATATGCTTGTTAGAACATATGTAAATTCTAGAGAATTATCAAGTTGAACAATACTGATAAATCTCTGTACTATATACAATGGATTATAATGCCCATATATGATTAAAACAAGTCGGAAAAAAGAAATAAAATTTAACCAGAGGATTTCTCTTGGCTTTCCCGCTTCAATTCAAGAGAGAACAGTGCCTTCCCAGCCCCTAATTAAGATGGGGCATTAAATGTACTGTTTGTAGCTATTGTAAAATATCAGGGAGAGTTTGAAAGGTAGAGGGTACCTTTCGTGTGAGAATCAATCGTGGCTGATAATTTAAGAGAAATTGATTCCAAATTATAGCATTGTTAATGTTGTAATAACTTGAAATGATACAAGTGATTGGATTAATATCATTAATTATGCATTCCCAAGTATAAAGATTGAAAAATTTACGCTTCATGTATTATTGAATTTAAAAAGTAATTAAAATAGTACTATTTAGGTTAGTGTGATGAGAATAGTCCATAGAAAGTGATAATTTATCATAATATATATGAGAAAAATGTTAATTTTATATCAAAGGCAGAGCTAAGAAAATGAATGGGTCAATTTACTATCAATTTTTTTTTTTTTTTTTTTATTCATATATAATTTTCTATATAATTTAGAGTAAAATGTCATAGTACTGTAAAATGGACTATTATTCTCTACAGAAAAATTGTATATGATTTATCCCATATGTGTTTGATCTACATAGCTTGAAAGTACGTTTGGCTCCGTCATTGTATTATACTATTTGAAATTGTATAAATGTTATTTTAGTTATATGATTCGAAAAATTAGTGTAATAACACTAATTTTATACCATTTTAGAAAGAAAAAAAAAAGTGTTTGAATTACATCTAAATAATAATAAATCATTGTTATTTTTGAGTTACTGCTATTTTCATATATCTAAACATGTCCTTATTGGTGTTTTGTAATTTAAAATATTGTAAAATGTCACAGTTAGTTAAACAAATGATGTCTAGGACTATAAATTAGATTCTAAAATTACATACTATAAATTAATTAAATAATCTAAATAAAAGTTAAAGTCATGAAAATTTACTTTCATAAAATTAATTTCAGCACTCACTTTAATATATAGCACTCTGAAAAGTACAACTAATAATATAGATATTAATTAAAGAAATCAAATAGATTTTTTGAATAAAAATTGGGAACGAGTGAATGATATAAAACAGTTGAAAATTCTCAAAATTGGGTGGAAGGGAATGTAGGATGCCCGCAAGTTTGTTAAACAAGGTGAATGATTGTGAGTGAATTGGACTTAATTATTGAGATGGGTCAATTAATGGATCACAAAATCGATGCCTTTGAAATATTTTTTTTTTTTGAAAATTTGATAGAGATTGTCAAGACTATATTAATAAATGTGTTTAATACATTCTTGACTAAAGATTATTCATCAATGAAATTGAAAATCTTCTCAATCACAAAATTGTAACCATAACCTTGCTTCCTCAATTGCTCGGTTTGCAACCAGTCACTCCGGTATTCGTTTGTCTCGAAAAATCACCTCGGTTTTCATTTACGTGGCATACGAGTAATCCTTCCAACGAATTACTAAACAAAAACTGTCTAGTCTTATCCAAATTAAGACGTTTCCAAGTGGATTGATATGTCCTCTCTCCAGATAAAACTTCTGCAGCTGCCAGGAGAAAAAGGCTCTGATCTGGCTGTGAAACGATAAAAATATATAAAAAAATTCATCAACTTTTTTCACTACGATCGAAATATTATATATTTTGTATTATTATTAAAGTATGAATTGTATATAATTTATTAATTAATGTGAATAATATATTTAATACGGTTCAAACTTTAATTTATTGGGTAATAATACATGGTTTGCACTTTATAGAAACTTAATTTCTTCAAACTTTACATTAATTGTCACAAATCCACAATTACATTTGTAATACTTTTATAAACACAAAATTAAAAAAATAGTACAGCGCAGCGCGGCATTTAATAAAGTGTTTTTTATTTTTATTTTTGAAACAACAAATTTATACACCATTTGAAATGTAATAATTGATACATAATTTTTACTTATAATTCATACTAATTAATATGATTTGGCATACTAATGCAAAGATTCTCTATGAACACTTAATTGAAAAATTAGGTTGAAGAGGCGAGGAAAAGGTAAGAAAAATAGGATGACATGAATCAACCTCTCCTGGCTGATGTCGAAACATAAAAGGAGTATACATACATAATACATAGCCTTCACTAGAGTTACTTTTGTAAGATTTTTTTTAATTGAACTATGTAATATATGCATACTATATACAAGGGATTATAATGCTCAAATATGATTAAAAGAAGAGGGTACCTTTCGTGTGAGAATCAACCGTGGCTGATAATTTAAGAGAAATTGATTCCAAATTATAGCATTTTAACGTTGGAATAACTAGAAATGATACAAGTGATAGGATTAATATCATTAATTATGCATTCTCGTGTATTAGGATTGAAAACTTTATCGCTTCATGTATTATTGAATTCAAAAAGTAATTAAAATAGTACTATTTAGGTTCGTGCGATGACATTAGTACACAAAAAAATATAATTGACAATAATATATATGAAAAAATGTTAATTTTTTATCAAAGGAAGAGCAAAAAAGAATGAATGGGGTTAATTTACTCTCAATTTTTTTTTTTTTTTTTTGGTATTTGCATATAATTTTCTATATAATTTAGGGTAAAATGTTATAGAACTGTAAAATGGACTATTATTCTTCACAGAAAAATTATATATGATTTACCCCAAACACACTGATTTATCCACCATTGTATTATACTATTCGAAATTGTATAAATATTATTTTAGTTACATGATTTATCCGCCATTGTAAAAGAGCGCAACTTTTGTTGTTTATACAAGATGTTAAGTGTAATAACACTAATTTTATACCACTTCAAAAGAAAAAAAGTGTTTGAATTAGATATAAACAATAATTGATCTTTGTTATTCTTGAGTTATTGCTATTTTCATACATCAAACATGGCCTTATTACTGTTTTGTAAGTTAAAATATGGTAAGATGTACGGATAGTTAAACAAATCAAGAATAGCTATTGTTTGTCTTATTAGAATAACAAAATTTCAAAATTCTTAGAAATAGTCTATTCTAATAAGACAAAAAAAATTGATTCACTATTCTAGCTATTCTAACCCAACCAAACACCGAATAGGCTATTCTCAATAGCTTAATCTCAAGAATAGCTTATTCTCATTGCAACCAAACATAAATTAGATACCAAAATTAGATAATATAAATTAATTAAATAATTTAAATAATTAAAAGTTAAAGTCATGAAAAAATACTTAATTTCAGTAAAATTAATTTGAACACTCACTTTCTCTGAAAAGTACAGATATTAATTAAAGAAATCAAATAGATATTTTTGAATGAAGATTGAGAACGAGTGAATGATATTAAACAGTTTAAAATTCTCAAAATCGGGTGGAAGGGAAGGTAGGATGCCCGCAAGACTTATCAAACGCATGCAGTGAATGGATGTGAGTGAATAGAACTTAATTGAGATGTGCCAATTAATGGATAAAATCGAAGCCTATGAAAATTATAATTAATACTTTTCATTGACGTCGGTATTCAAGTCATCCTTCCAACTAATTACTAAACAACAACTGTCTAGTCTTATTCAAATTAATTAAGACGTTTACAAGTGGAAATTAGGTCTATATTTTGGCAATATATATATAGTAGAACTAGGGTGTTCTTACGAGTACCAAGTCTGTTTCTACTCGTAACTCTAAAACCTTCATTAATATATATATTAAAATGTAAAATTAATTTCTAGGAGTACCAATTTTGACCACTTGACTTTATATTAAATTAATTCGAAACTTTAAATCAGTTGGCCACTTTGGATCAATGATTTTTAAAGTGGCTTAATAAATAATATTTTTTTTTTAAAATGTAAAATTTGGTCTCTAATTATATTTTAATATAAAGATCACATCTAATGGTTTAGATCGACCGTTTGGACTTTGGAAATCGGAAAATGATTTGGCAGCACGGGAACTCAGGAACAATCAATTGTATATTAGCCAACCTCATTTTATATATATATATATAGAGTTAGGCTATTGTGCTTTGGGAAGTAAAGCGGGTGTTTTACTTCCCGCTCAAATCTCCATTTTCAAAGTTCAAATAGTCGATCCAAACCGTTAGATGTGATCTCCATATTGAAATGTACTTGGAGACCAAATTTTACATTTTTTGGAATTTTTTTACTATTTTTTAAGTCACTTTGAAAATCGCTGATCCAACGGTTTCACTGTTCATATTGAGCCACCGTTGGATTAGCAATTTTCATAGTGGCTTAAAAAATAGTAAAAAAATTCCAAAAAATGTAAAATTTGGTCTCCAAGCACATTTCAATATGGAGATCATATTTAACTGTTTGGATCGACTATTTGAATTTTGAAAATGGAGATTTGAGAGGGAAGTAAAACACCCGCTTTACTTCCCAAAGCACAATAGCCTAACTCTATATATATATATGACATGGCTACGGTGCTACGCGTAGCATAGAGCACTTCCGTGCAACGGCTCAAAATTTGAGTTTTTAAAATCCTAACGGTTGATCCGAACCGTTAGATGTGTTCTCCATATTGAAATGTGTTTGGAGACCAAATTTTACATTTTTTGAAATTTTTTGACTATTTATTAAGCCACTTTGAAAATCGTTGATCCAACGGTGGCTTAACCTAACAGTGAAACCGTTGGATCAGCGATTTTCAAAGTGGCTTAGTAAATAGTAAAAAAAATCCAAAAAATATAAAATTTGGTCTCCAAGCACATTTCAATATGTAGAACACATCTAACGGTTTGGATCGACCGTAAGGATTTTGAAAATTCAAATTTTGAGCTGTTGCACGGACGCCTCCATGCTACGCGTAGCATATTAGCCAAAACCTATATATATATATATATATATGACATATATATATATATATATATATATATATATATATATATATATGACATATATATATATATATATATATATATGTCATATATATATATATATATATATATATGACATATATATATATATCTATATATATATATATATGTCATATATATATATATATATATATATATATAGATATATATATATATATATAGATATATATATATATATATATATATGACAGGCTACGGTGCTACGCGTAGCATAGAGCACTTCTGTGCAACAGCTGAAAATTTGAGTTTTTAAAATCCTAATGGTCGATCCGAACCGTTAAATGTGTTCTCCATATTGAAATGTATTTGGAGATCAAATTTTGCATTTTTTCGAATTTTTTTACTATTTTTTAAGCCGCTTTGAAAATCGCTGATCCAACGGTGGCTTAACCAAACAGTGAAACCATTGGATCAGTGATTTTCAAAGTGGCTTAATAAATAGAAAAAAAAAATCCAAAAAATATAAAATTTGGTCTCCTAGCACATTTCAATATATAAAACATATCTAACGGTTTGGTCTCTATGCTACGCGTAGCATATTAGCCAAAACCTATATATATATAAATATATATATATATATATATATATATAGGACCGGGCTACGGCGCTACGCGTAGCTAAGAGCCCTTCCTTGCTACGGCTCAAAATTTGTGTTTTCAAAATTCTAATGGTCGATCCGAACCGTTAGATGTGTTCTACATATTGAAATGTGCTTGAAGACCAAATTTTACATTTTTTGGAATTTTTTTGCTATTTATTAAGCCACTTTGAAAATCGCTGATCCAACGGTTTCACTGTTTGGTTAAGCCACCGTTGGATCAGCGATTTTCAAAGTGGCTTAATAAATAGTAAAAAAATCCAAAAAATATAAAATTTGGTCTCCAAGTACATTTCAATATGTAGAACATATCTAACGGTTTGGATCAACCGTTAGGATTTTGAAAATTCAAATTTTGAGCCGTAGTACGGAGGTCTCTTAGCTACGCGTAGCATATTAGCCAAAACCTATATATATATATATATATATATATATATATATATATATATATATATAAAGGCGAGTAGAACTAGGGTGCTCCTAATTAAGTTCACGAAGCCTCTTTAATTGTGAACTCAACTTTAAAATCTATTGAATTGATTTTAAACGATGAATCCAAACTGTTGAAATCATTCTATCTAATGAGTAATGTGTCTATATGTAAAATTTTTAAAGTTTCGAATTAATTTAGAATAAAGTCAAGGGCTCAAAAGACGTATTAGTTCTACTCTATAAAAGCTCTCTAGCTCTTCAAGTGAAAAAAATAAAATATATATATAAAAAATTATCAACTTTTCACTACGATCCAAATTTTTTTATTTTTTATTATTAAATTAAAGTACGAATTATATATAATTTATTAATTAATGTGAATAGTATACTTAATACGGTTCAAACTTTCATAATTTATGGGTAATAATACATAGTTTGCACTTATACAAACTTAATTTCTTCCTACGTTACATTAATTGTTACAAATCCACAATTTAGAACACATTTATAATATTTTTTTCTGAAAAAAAAAAAACAGTACAGTCATTTAATAAAGTGTTTCGTTTATTTTTTGAAACAGCAAATTTATTTACCATTTGAAATGTAATAATTGATGAGGAGAGTTCAAATGTCTCCATTTTTTGTCCCTCCACCATGCCTTCATTTTTAAATTATTAATAACTCAAAATTTAAATCATAAATGCCAGAATAAAACCGTTAGATGTGATCTATGTTATTTTCTCTATGTGCTCATAAAAAATTATCACATTTCGATTTTGTTTATACATGAATCAATAAGTTGAAAAATCAACGTGTAGAAATTATCCACGTTAGTACGTTTTTACAAGCTCTTGATGACAACCAAAATAAAATTGAAATGTCATAATTTTTTACAAGTGCATAGATAAAATGATGTAAATAATATCTAACGGTTTTATTTTGACTTTTAAGTTTTAAATTTTGAGTTATTAATATTTTTAAAAATGGAGGCATGATGGAGGCACAAAAAATGAAAGCATTTGAACCCTCCTCATAATTGATACATAGTTTTTACTTATAATTGATACTAATTAATATGATTTGGACTAATTTATAGTGCAAATAACTTGTGCATGTAGAATTTACACTAATTAAGGAAGAACCTTGTATAAATATATACATATATATTTAATTCCAAAAAAGTGTTTTTTTAACATTATTCCAGCGGTTCATTATCTCACTTGAAGACTTTTCAAATTTCAAGTCGCTCGTTAACTGTGACAGGTCTGCCCAATTGCTCGTCAGTTTATTTATCTCTAACAAATTAAGATTATCCTCATCCTCCTATAAATTAGGTCACATATGTAGCCTGCTCAAGCCATCAATCACACAACATAGAAGCAATGAAGTTATTATTGACAGTAGCATTTCTGGTTCTGGTTCTGGTTCTAGTACAGTGGGAGAATGTATGTGTGAGCGGGTCAGACTCAGTACAGTGCAAGGAAGAGGAGAGGTTGGCTCTTCTACACATCAAAGCTTCAATATCCTTTACTATTCACTCTTTAGAAGGCAAGTGGGAAGGCATGGAGTGCTGCCAATGGGAAAGAGTCACCTGCGATCTGATCACTGGCCACGTAACTCAACTGGACCTCCGTATATCCTTTGATGATGTTGATTGGTACGATTATTATCATCAGGAGGGTATTTTACTAAATGCCACTTTGTTCTTGCCTCTCCGTCAACTAAGATCTCTGTCATTATCTAGACATCGCATATACAATTGTACGGATGGTGCTGGTATGTATACATCTTCACATTTCTTTCTTGTTTAAGAATTATGTATGTATACTCTGCCGACTGTATATATGACTGGTGCTGATTAACAATGACATTACCAGTACTAACGTACTTTTCATTTTGCTTTAGCATTTGTAGTGGGTACGGGAACTTAACATATCTCCTTGATTTATGAAGACTATAAATAAAACTACTGAACTGTAATTGCTCCAATTTAAGGACAACTTTCTTAATGTTGATATCTAAGGTGACTGCTTTAGGACAACTTACACTTTCCAATTGTATTCATAGATGCGAATTTTCTAGAGAACAAGTGCAATACCAAATTTTTTTTAATAAAAATAAAACAACCTCCAAAATGTATATTTAGTTTATTAGAATTACCACTGGTCAATTTCAGGTTTATTCGTGCTAAGAAAAGAAGAAAGAAGTTATCTCTACATGACCCTATTTATATCAAAAGAAAAGAAGAAAGAAATAAACAAATCCTAATGAAAATTTTCATTTATTCTTTTTCAGGACTTGAAACATGGTCCAATTTAACAAAGTTAGAGATTTTAGACCTTTCGCACAACCACCTGGACGGAAGCATCATATATAATTTGGCGAGTGTTCCATCACTTCGTAAACTCGACCTGAGTTGGAATCATATAAGCAATAGTCTGCCCAATATCAACGGTAACAAAATTCAATTAATTAATGATTTATTTAATGTGCTTCCTTCTTTAATTGATCAAGAAAGTTTCGTCCATATATATATATATCTATATTCATTATCTTTTGTATTGAATGATAAACTTTCCCAAATACTAATGAAGAAACTTTTTACCATGACTTTTTCATAATTAATAAAAATACACGGCCAATTGTGGAGCCATGCATGTCATCACAAAATTGAAATTGTCAGCTTTTTAATTAGCATCTATGAGGTTACCTATATGCTTTGTTAAAAGTATATAATACCACTTTGTTAAAAATATACAATACCACTTTGTTTATATATACCACATCTTTCCATGATATATGAAACACAATCAATTAAGATTCAAACCGCGCCATATGAAGAGTGGAAAGGAATTAAAAATATATATGACCTAATTTCAATGTGGTTTGCTGATTTAAAAGAGCTGTTTCTGCTTTGCTGATCCGAGAATCCTTTTGTTAGGGTTTGAATATTGGTCCAATTTGACTAACCTAGAGATGCTAGACCTTTCATACAACAAACTGGATAGAAGCACGATTGCTTCCTTGGCCAAAGTATTATCACTACGAGCACTTTATCACGATTTCTTCCTTGGATGAACTTAGGAGCACCCTAGATCTACTATATATATATATATATCGCTTGATTTATGAAGACTAAATAAAACTACCGAACTGTAATTGCTCCAATTTAAGGACAACTTTCTTATTGTTGATATCTAACGTGACTAGCTGCTTTATGACAACTTACACTTTCCAATTGTACTCATAGATGCGAATTTTCTAGAGAACAAGTGCAATACCAATTTTTTTTTAATAAAAATAAAACAACCTCCAAAATGTATATTTACCTTAGTTTATTAGAATTACCACTGGTCAATTTCAGGTTTATTCGTGTTAAGAAAAGAAGAAAGAAGTTATCAATATATAAATAGGGACATGACCCTATTTTTTATCAAAAGAAAATAAGAAAGATATAAACAAATCGTAATGCAATTTTTCGTTTGTTCTTTTACAGGACTTGAAACATGGTCCAATTTAACAAAGTTGGAGATTTTAGACCTTTCTTATAACACCCTGGACGGAAGCATCATTTATAATTTGGCGAGTGTTCCATCACTTCGTAAACTCGACCTGAGTGAAAATAATATAAACAACAGTCTGCCCAATATCAACGGTAACAAAATTCAATTAATTAATTAATTAATTAATTTTAATGTGCTTCCTTCTTTAATTGATCAAGAAAGGTTCGTGCACGCATATATAAATATTCATGATCTTTTGTATTAAATGAAAAACTTTCCCAAATAATAATGAAGAAATTTTTACCAAGACTTTCCATAATTAATAAAAAAACATGTGGAAATTGACAAATCCTAATGCAATATTTCGTTTGTTCTTTTTCAGGATTTGAAACATGGTCCAATTTGACAAAGTTGGAGATTTTAGACCTTTCAGACAACTACCTGGACGGAAGCATCATATATAATTTGGCGAGTGTTCCATCACTTCGTAAACTCGACCTGAGTGGTAATCATATAAACAAGAGTCTGCCCAATATCAACGGTAACAAAATTCAATTAATTAATGATTTATTTAATGTGCTTCCTTCTTTAATTGATCAAGAAAGGTTCGTCCATATATATATATATATATATTCATGATCTTTTGTATTGAATGATAAACTTTCCCAAATACTAATGAAGAAACTTTTTACCATGACTTTTCAAAATTAATAAAAAAAACATGTGGAAATTGACAAATCCTAATGCAATATTTCGTTTGTTCTTTTTCAGGACTTGAAACATGGTCCAATTTAACAAAGTTGGAGATTTTAGACCTTTCTTATAACTCCCTGGACGGAAGCATCATATATAATTTGGCAAGTGTTCCATCACTTCGTAAACTCGACCTGAGTTGGAATCATATAAACAATAGTCTGCCCAATATCAACGGTAACAAAATTTAATTAATTAATGATTTATTTAATGTGCTTCCTTCTTTAATTGATCAAGAAAAGTTCGTCCATATATGTATATTCATCATCTTTTGTGTTGAATGATAAACTTTCCCAAATACTAATAAAGAAACTTTTTAACATGACTTTTTCATAATTAATAAAAATACAGGGCCAATTGTGGAACCATGCATGTCATCACAAAATTGAAAACTGTCAGCTTTTTTTGTTTTTTTTTTAAAGCTTGGTAGCAGCTACCAAGATTGAATTAGTAAAATTGTTACAACATCCAATCCTAAATTACAATCAAATTAAGTTGCCACCGTTGGCACAATAGACCCACTTCCTTGTGCCAAATTGTCAGCTTTTTAATTAGCATCTATGAGGTTAATTACTTGTATGCTTTGTTAAAAGTATGTAATACCACTTTGTTTATATATACCACATCTTTCCATGATATTTGATAAACAATCAGTTAAGATTCAAACCGCGCCATATGAAGAGTGGAAAGGAATTAAAAATATATATGACCAAATTTCAAAGTGGTTTGCTGATTTAAAAGAGCTGTTTCTGGTTTACTGATCCGAGAATCCTTTTGTTAGGGTTTGAATATTGGTCCAATTTGACTAAGCTAGAGATGCTAGACCTTTCATACAACCAACTGGATAGAGGCATGATTTCCTCCCTGGCCAAAGTATCATCACTTCGAGCACTTTATCTGGATTATAATTATAATCAAGTATATGATAATTATATGATGGGAGGAAATTTCCCAGTCAAAGGTAACCTTTTATAAATGGACCATTTTATATTTATGACAACAGCAACGTTTATTTTATTTTTCTTCAATTTGATCGATATTTCAATGGAAAAATCTGACAGAGCTTAGTGCACTAAATTTGGAGGTGGTTAGTCTAACCGGATCTCTGTATCTATATTCTGGGAGTTCTCTTGATTTGGGACATTGGTCTTCTCTTAAAGCCCTTTCGTTGGCGGGCAATGGTCTAAATGACAGTTTCAAATTAGAAGGTAATTTACAATTAATTACCAAATTAAACTAAATCTTATTAATGCAAAAGAATAAATTAAGTTATATTTTCTGCAGTCTCTCTACATCAGTAGATCACAGATGTTTGACATCATATAATTAATTTGTTAAATTTGGTATAATTCTGAACATTAATATAATAAGAGTATTAATTCTTGTTGTCAGGTGTCAGGTGGTATTAGATTTTAATCATTTACTCATGCAGCTCTGCAAGCTAGAATAGTGAAATTAGGGTCCGGTAAAGTATGTTTTTGTGTTAATGAATTATATCTGAACGAAACCTTGCATGAGCATTTTAAAATAATTTAAAAAAGACTTCCCCATTAATTATCTTGTTGATATCTAAGCATATATTTTTATTCCACATGCACCCAAGATTTTCATGAGTTTCCACTTTTCAACAAGATTTTCGGTCTCTTTTAGCTAGCTCATTATCACGAGATTAATTAATTAAGAAAGTTGAGCTTGTAGGTTGCTAGTTCTACATATGTATTTCAGGCATTACACTGCAGTTTTTAAACAAAATATAAAGAAAAAATATGAAAACGGAGAAATAAAGAAATGCCTATCTCGCAATTGACCTTATGGATTTCACATTTGTAAATCTTATTTGACAACATTTCTTGTTAATTTTATAGGGCTATGCCGATTGAAGAATATCGAGGAATTAGATCTTTCAAGTAACAGTTATAGTGGAAATCTTCCTTCTTGTTTGGGAAACCTTTCTTCTCTTGAGCTAGTTGACTTGTCAGATAATGATCTTGAAATAAATTTTCCCTCCTCCATTTTTGAAAGACTAGCATCTCTAAGGTACCTTTTCCTATCAAATAACAAGATTGAAGGGAATCTATCCATAAGGTCATTTTTCAACCATTCTAATTTGGAAGCTCTGGGGCTCTCAACAAGGGCATCATCACACTTTCAAATTGAAGTTGTGAATCTGCCTTTTCAGCTTGAAGTTCTTGAACTAGCTAATTGCATTCTTGATCTTGAGCTGATATTCTTGTATTCTCAACATAAATTACAAGTATTGGACCTCTCTAATACTCGCTCCAAGGGTCCCCTTTCAGCTGTGTGGTTTTTGTTAGAAAACAATACGAACTTGACCCAATTAGATTTGCACAAAAATTTCTTCACAGGGCCTCTTCAACTTCCATTTTTAATTCATAAAAAACTCTTTAAATTGGATGTATCTGACAACTATCTTGGCGGGGCATTACCGGCTAATATTACAATTAAGCTTCCATATTTATTTTCCCTTAACTTATCAAAAAACTATTTTCGTGGTCCTCTTCCGCTCATATCAGAAGGCTATCTCTCTATTCTAGATTTATCTAGTAACAATCTCACTGATGATATACATAATAGTTTTTCAAGAATTCAGTCTTCAGGCTTATATTATATGGATCTATCAAATAATAAGTTTTATGGATCTTTTAGTTACAACATGAACTTTACTCCATATTCAGAGTTAATGTTAAATGATAATAATATAAGTGGAGAGATTCCGATCAGCATTTGCAATGCCAGTTTTGAAGTGCTGGACATCAGTAACAATGAACTTAATGGTATTTTACCCGACTGCATTGCAATTGGAAGAGATCATCTTTGGGCGTTGAAGTTAAGTAGAAATCATTTAGAGGGATCCTTACCATTGGATATGTGTGTTGGGTATGATCGTTGGTTGCTTGACCTTTCAAATAACAAGCTTTCTGGATCAATTCCTCCTTGTTCTAATCAGTCGGACTTACAAATTGTAGATCTGAGCCAAAACTATCTAATCGGAAACTTCCCAATAACATGGTTGAATATTTCTTATATAAGAGCCATTTACATTGGAGAAAACCATTTATCTGGAGAGCTTCCAATTTGGATTGGTAAGGGGTCCTATCTCATAATGCTCCAAGCAAGACAAAACTTGTTTCGAGGACCTATATCAAAACAAATATGTCAATTAAGATATTTACGCATACTAGATCTGTCCCACAACAATCTTTCTGGAGAAATACCATCATGCATTATAGATATGGGATCAACAACCGATAATTCCACCTCCTGGGATGCTCCAATATCATGGTTTGACTTGATCAACCTCAATGATGCCAATTTTCTCTTACACTTTAAATATAATGTTGAAATGTATGATGAAGTACCGAATTTTGAATTGGAGCTTATGTCAAAAGGAAGGTTAGATATCTATTTGGAAGAAATTTTACTAATCCAGAGTATAATAGATCTATCTTCCAACAAACTAGTAGGCAATATTCCCCAAGATATTGGTAAAATGAATTGGTTGATAACACTGAATTTGTCGAACAACCATTTAAGCAGTGCAATACCGAATTCCATGTCAAATTTGCACCAATTAGAAAGTTTGGACCTCTCTCACAACTCTTTGACAGGGAAAATACCAAGAGAACTAACTAAACTAACCTCACTAGAATATTTCTCTGTGGCATATAACGATTTATCCGGTCCTACATTAGGTGTAGAAGCACAGTTTATTTCATTTGATAAGAGCAGCTATGAAGGCAACCCGAATCTATGTGGGCCTCCCTTGCCAAAAAGTTGTGTCCCTACTGGCACAACACAGCCATCCCCGAATAAAACGAGCGACGACCAAATGTATGAAGCCACCGATTTTCTCATATTGTTTAGTTCTTTCTCTCTCTTCTTTGTGGTCAGTTTTTGGAGCTTCATAGCTGTTCTTTATTACAAGAGAAATTGGCGTTTTGTATTGTTTAATATGGTGGACTGGTATGGTGATATGGTATATGTGAAGGTTGTCCTTTGGGCGAGAAAGATTAGAACTGCTTGAACTCGAAGTGTTAGTTGTTAGTCTTAGTTTGGAAGGATAAATTTTAGTATATATATACTGATACTCTCTGTGTAAAATGCATTATAAATCTCAGTGAACTTTTGGCTTAAAATAATATCTTCGACAACTTTCATATATGTATTTTGTGCCTATGCATTTTTTTTTACGAACTTCTCAAGCGTTGGTAAACTTGGGACCATTATGTGATTATGTAAACTTAGAAATATTATATGATTTTATAAACAATCGTCAGTTGGACGGTTTCAGAATAATTCCAACTAAGGCCCAAACTAAAAACAAAGGAAATAAAACCTGATATGAACTGGAGTTCCAATGGGCCGTCCAGATAAGGCCCAAAATTAGAAAGGAGGAAATCAAATGAGAAGCTGAATTGATTGTGAAACATGTTTCGCACGATACTTGAAAGATCCTTTTACTAGTTAGAATGAAGATATGTTACAAGATACTTTGACTAGTTGAAGTATTCGAAATACTTTGACTTTAATTACTTGAATAAAAGATAATTTAATTAATTCGTTAATTTGTTACAAATTTCAAAACTGCTTTTCAGGGAATTTTATAAACTTTCATACTTTTATATTCAATTCTTATAGTATTTATTAGTTTATATATTCTTGATGTAGCTAAGATTATTTAGTCTGGATGTAGATTATTATTTTACAAACTCTCCCACTTAATATGAGCATAGGAGAATTTAGGGAGTGTTTGCATCAGTACTCGAATTTGTTCAGTAAATTTGTTCAAGAAGAAGAAGAAGGAGAAGAATAATAATAATAATAATAATAATAATAATAATAATAATAATGATGATGATGATGATGATGATAATAATGATAATAATAATGATAATGATGATGATGATGATGATGATGATGATGATGATGATAATAATAATAATGAGTTGGGCTATTATGCATTGCAATGTATAGGCCTTCTTGTACATTGCAACATAAATCGTGGTATTCAAAGGCCAAATAGCCGATCCAAACCGTTCAATTTGTTATCCATATTAATATGTGTTTGGAGACCAAATTTTACATTTTTTGAAATTTTTTTACTATTTTTTTAGATTTATTGAAAATCGTTGTCTTTTTATGGCCCAAATTTGTCTGAAAACAGCGATTTTCAATAAATCTAAAAAAATAGTAAACAATTTCTAAAAAAATGTAAAATTTGGTCTCCAAACACATATTAATATGGAGAACAAGTTGAACGGTTTGGATTGGCTGTTTGGATTTTGAATCCGACGATTTATAGTCCGATGTACAAAGGGGCTTATACATTGCAATGTACCGTAGCCCATTTCTAATAATAATAATAATAATAATAATAATAATAATAATAATAATAATAATAATAATAATAATAATAATAATCATAATCATAATCATAATCATAATCATAATCATAATCATAATAATAATAATAATAATAATAATAATAATAATCATAATCATAATAATAATAATAATAATAATAATAATAATAATAATAATAATAATAATAATCATAATCATAATCATAATCATAATCATAATCATAATCATAATCATAATAATCATAATAATTAATCATAATAATAATCATAATAATAATCATCATAATCATCATCATAATTATTGTAACACCCGGTAATTTTTATAATATGAAAGCTTAAAAGAACCCTTTAACATGAAAGCTTTATCAATAAGCAAAATGAAGTGATGCAGTACATTGAGGATATGCACCTAAGATCTACCTCAAAAAGACAAACAGATTTTATATGAACCAACTTGAGATGAGATGGAACAAGGAAACATCTAAACATTGTGTACAAATTATAACATCAATTTTCTGTGGTTTATTATTTATATATTGATCAGTTAGTCAAAGTTCAAAACAACGATATTAGGATTAAAAGCGGTACTCTGGTACAATACTATCTTTTTGGTTTAATTGTTTACTGGTACTTCACTGGATGGGATTTTTCTATAGAGTAATCGTATGAGATTTTACTGAATGGGCCCACATTTCAGAGAGGCAAATTTCTTCCTCCGGCATTTCTAGTCTGGTTTAACTTTGAACCTTACTAAACAAAGATATGCTAAGGGTAGCGAATAGTGATGGTACAACTGGTATTGTGGTATATATATGCTCATCTCTTTTAGACACATTATCCATACACCCAAAAAAGGCTAATAGATCAATACTTGTATGGTTGGTTCCAACTCAAAAATCAAAATCAATCGACTGCTCCATGGTGCATTCTTTGGTGCCTCCAACTATTTCATTGCCTACATCAAACACCCAAAAGATCGCACATTTGTTTCCCAGGGCTGATGAACAGCTCCAACAACTTTACTACAAAAGATTGCACATTTTTCTATTTTACCTCTTTTTTCTTCTTTTGCACAACCTAATTACGTTCAATCATATTAAAAAAAAACTGGCCATTCATTTATATACCAGGCGAAATTTCACTATGAGACGGGAGATATCCGAGCAAAATTGACCCATCACTCGAGGAAAATTACAAAGATATCCAATGTATTTGGAAAATAGCTGAGACTGCAGTGAGATGCACAACAGAGAGGCCCACCATGTCAGAAGTATCAGGACATTCAAGTTGCCATCACATTGGAACAGGCATCTGCAAATGGTACCATTTCATTACTAGTGTTTTCTGATGATTCATCTCAGTACCCTGAACTCGGGTAGTTGGCCTTTTTTAATTTTCCCTTTATTAAAGGTCGCTAATGTTAAACTGTTAACTAGTTTTTTTTTCTTGGGGGGAGGAGGGGAAATTTTTGGTGTGCCCATCTAAACTTTTGAAACAGCCAAATTATCCATGAAATCACCATAAGATCCAATATGCCATCAAAAATTAACTTTTCATAGAGACATAGGATGTTATGGTGATTTCATGGGTGAATTGGCTATTTTAAAAGTTTAGATAGGTACACTGGAAATTTGTCCTTTTTTTTTATTGTATTTGTGTACAGTGCTCTAGTGTTTCGTTTTCTTGTTGGTTTTCCTTTTCAATTTTATTTGGTTTGTTGTAAGTTAGAATTATAAATAGACGAGGCCATGGTTTCATTAGTATAAGGGATGTAATTTGAGAGACTTTATTCATAGTTAAAAGATAGTAGATAAGGCGTCTCGTTAAAAACTGATAACTTCCTAATTATTTCAGTTAGATCGAATTTGGTGCAGAATTATTGTTCAACTGTTTCTGTAGTTGTTTTTTTCTAACTCAAAATTTTATATCATTTTTTTGAGAACAACATATAACTCAACCTGTGTTAAAAAAAAATTATCAAAGAAAATTCAGATAGAAAAATTATAGGATTATACTTTTCATAAATAACTTCATATATCAGTGTAATTAATTGAAGGCCAACAAACAGAACATAATTTAAAATAAACACATAAATTAATTGTAAATTTATATATGACTACATAAATTGGGCTCCAGCCAGACACAATTGTACGGTTCATTCAAGCACTTGAAATTAGAATTATGCATTCTGGTTTTCATATTGTAGTAAAATGCCACTGTGCTGGTTTCATCACGAAGCCGTGGCAAGTACAGTTTGTTATTGTGACTTTTACATTGCAATGATCTTGCAATTGAAGTTCTAAAATCTAAAAATAGTGTCAGATCTCCTAAATCTTCAAGTCGAGTCCAAGACATCTTTGATCTATCCAACTTGTAAACTCGAACATAATCCATGTTAACTGCTCGAAACACGGAGATTAAGTCACCGTTGCACTCTAGCAAATAACAATATTCTGAGGCAATCTCGGGTGCTTGATCTAGATCTGAATAAATAGGTGACGGCTTATTGAGAATTCTCCATGTGTTGTTTTCTGGATTAAAAACACCAAGGTTACCCAACCTACTCAAACAATAGAATTACCCGTCAATGAAAACATGATTGTTGTCAAATTCCATATGACACCATTCATCCTGCCCGTAATGCCATGCGATAATTGTGGTATCTTCACCACTAAGTGGACCAACAAGTGCAAATACCACACAATTACTCAAAGAATTTGGCGCACTAGAAATTGCGATACCACCGAGCAATAACGATACTCTAACATCGGAAGATGATGAAAATCATTGGTGAACGGATTTAACAAACAAAGCTGACTGTCACCTTGTAGTGCTAGAACCCACCCGTCTTTAGAGAAGTGCAAGCAGATTGACTCTTTGGAATTAAGGTTCTTCAAATTTAGCATAAACTGTTTGCCTTTGAAAGGATTGTACATTTGACATGTACCAGATTTTTTTGGGCAATACATAAGCCATACTTGTGCTTCTTTGATCGGATTGGATAGGTTCGTCCATGGCTTGCAAACTGCTCGAAGGCGACCGGAATCCTTCAAAGGTAATTTTTCTGAAATTAACTGCACCATGTGTATGGGCAGATAATTAGCCAATTGCAAAGAGATAGCATCCTCCCTGTTTTCATTTTCTTTTACCTGCTGTGAATGTGAGTTTTTGTAAGAAACTGTCTGGAATTAATAAATTAAGTTGGTAATTACTAATTAATTAATTGATTAAGATAATGATAATTTCTTAATTACTAACAAAATCAGGGAAAATATAGTTAAACATACCTCAATACTGTACGCATTGGTCTCAGATGAAATACAGATTTCAGGCTTGAGGATAGGTCGCCTATAATTAGAATTATAGTTAGTCTGTCTTTTGTATCATGCAAAAAAATTAAAATAACAAAAAATAGAAAAAGGAAAATAAAATACCTCAGAGGTAGTAGCCAATTAAAAGAGCAATAATATTGGTCCTGTATTGCCTCTTCAGATAGTATAAAACTGATGGTTTGATTATCCAAGCATATTTTGTAGAGCCTTGTCCCATCATAGCATGACAACAACTGATAAACACAATTCCGGTCCATTTGAGCATCCTTTGCACGAAACGACTGTCCACCTTTACCATACGAATCGAGGAAAAATGCACAATCGCCAATGCTCTCCACTTTTACCCAATTAGTTTCTTTTTCTGTTATTTTTAACTTAAAAATATTAAGATCAATAACAGTTTGTGTCATACCAGGAAAGACTGTTCTCACAAAGAAAAGATCTCCACATGATTCCACCAAGTGCGTAAGAAATCCAATTCCATAATAGAAAAAAGAGTGCTTAGGTTTATTATCCATGCTTATAGTTTTCACATTAGTACCAGCACCTGTTGAAAGGGATGCTATATCAATTATCTTTATACTGTTTAGAAGCACAACATATAATTTTTCTTTGTACTTGAGCATCGTTGCTACATGAGTGACATCTAAGTCGACAGGCAACTCAGTCCATTCTTTATCGCCCGGATGACAAAACAAAAGAAAATTTTCTTCTTCGCCAAAGAATATGATGGTGCAGTCAGGAGAAGTTGGTGATGATGTTAAAGTGCACAATCTAACAGATGCAAACGACTCCTCATCAATAGGCGGAAGATGAATCTTCTTAAGCGAGTACATGTTCAACAAGAAACAATCGTCGGTTAGATCGCTGACTAAAAATAACCACTCTTTAAAGTGAGCCAAGCACAATTGCCGCTCCATTTCAGGAATTTTTCTTTCTTCAATACTTCCATTCAAGGGATTGATCAAGGTTTGAGTTTCATTATGTGATCCAGGTGTTCTAATTAATTAGCCAAACTTGATCGTCGAATCCACCCATGTTTGATCAATATAACTACCTAAATTTAATTTCCAATATATATATTAGAAGACTTGTTATCTTTCAAAAAAAATACTTGTTAAGTTGTTAATTAATTAAGGCAAGGTCAAATTAATTACTTAAGACTATTTACAAGGAAATTATTATCCACTATATAAGTATATATGTATAACTAAAAAAAGATATCTCAATATATTATTTTCCTTAATAATCTTTTAAAGGGATATATTTATGGATTGAATCTATTTTTGAGAGAGATTGAAGCTTCACCTTATCAATTTCTTTAAAAATTAGGAGTTAATTAGCTGGTGAAGTTCTAAATTGGGGGTAAGCTATTGGATCTAATTAATTTCCATGTTAGATAAAAATATTTATTGTTGATTTGGAAATTAATTTTAGTTTGGGGACAGTCAATTTAAAATATATATAACGCACCGTATTGATATAGTTGATATATACTGGTAACGTCACGTGCAAAAACAAAATATTATGAAAATTTGAAAAGGTTCCTTTAGTAATAGAAAATAAAATATAAATCTTAATTCGTTCATGAATGATCTACTTAACCATCACACGAAACTCTGCACGTAACATGGAATTTGTTGGTGTTGTATAGAGAAGGAAATTTGTCACAGCGTGACTAGTCACGTCACAAAACGTCACGTCACATTACATCACGTCACGGAACGTCACGTGTGACGATTACGTGACGTGATTCGCGTATCGCGTGATGTGATCATTCGCTTGACATGGCCGCATTCTAGCGAAAATTATATCACGTCACGCGAACCAATCACGTCATGTCATGTCACTTCATGGTCTGAAACATAGAGTATCCAACTTTTTTGGTATGTATAGAGTATTCAGATTTTTCTTTTAGTGTAGGTTTAGTGACTTATGTAGTACTGATTTTTATTTTCTATAGTTTAGTCTAATGAATATTTGTAATTTGAATTTTTAAAATAATGTCAGATGTCCAATGACCTTTCCTAAAAAAATAATAATTTTTGTAACATTATTTACTTATTTTAGAATTTTTCACATTTTTTATATTTTTTCTAAATTTTCAGCAATTTAAATTAAAATATAAAAAAATTGACATGACTAATTACATCACGACATGTCACGTTACTAATTTATGTCATGACACATCACTGAATTTTACTAAGAATCATAAATTGTAAAAATAATAGTATAAATTGGCATTCTACAATTCATTATATAAGCATTTTACTGAGGTACTTACATTAAAGTTTGAAATTTATACAATAAATTTTTGAGACTATAGCATGGAAGGTGTTATGTAATCTATAACACCTAAGTTTTACTTTTCATGTATTATCAAAGAACGAGCAGACGAAGCAGATGGTGCACATATTGACACAGTTGTTTAATTTTTAGGCAGTTCACGCATCCCAATCTCGACCTCAATAGCATGATGACCTAATTAACTACATTTAAATTACATGTTAATTTACATTAATTTTTCAGATTCTAGCCAAGTACATTTCATTTCATGCATGCATGATGGATGTGTATATCTTATAAATCTGTATAGTCAAGGCATGCATGCAGTGGAGATGATGCACAAGGTTGTGAGCTTAATTTATTGATTGAAATGATAGGTGGACAGATGAATAAATTAATTTGTACTAAATGAATAAATTTATTTGTAAGTTAATTTTTAGGATTGAGATCAAAAAATTGACTATATTGTTGGGGTTAATAAATCTGATATATATGTGGGACATGATCCAAATTTTATTCTTTTTAAAAACACTATATATATTTCCATGTTACCCGCCATTTTCTTATGAAAGGAAAATATATGACTACCAATTCAAACTTGATAACTTCACTCTAATTGTATTACACATTTATTTGACTGACAAATAATTAAACTTTAAAATTTATCTTAACGCTACCGCTTGAAAAGGGAAAAAAAATAATATCAAATCCAACAGTTTATTCAATTTTTGAAAAATTTAATTTATAATAAAAAAAATAAGCATTTAAGGATGAAGGACCGAACCCAGGTAGATTAAATCAAATCAAAGCTAGGTATGGTTTCAGATCCTCTGTTGCTCTCTTTCTTACCATCTATTTGGATTCGCGCTGAGCCGCTCTCATAAAAAAAACCCTAGCTAAATCTGATTTTTGAATTTTTGATAATTCTTTCAATAGTTGCTATTGATGTTTTGTACAGTCAGCTTCTAGATTTTCATCTAGCTACTGATAAGGTTCAAGATTTTCTTAATTTATGGGTCAGGATCTTTTATAGTCATTTTAGAAAATACGAGACATTCAGTAATATTTGTGTTCAAATCTTAATAACAAATAAGAGAATACCAAGGAGATAAGTGATGAATGCAAAGTCTGATATGAAGGTCTGACAAGTGACAAGAAGGAAGAAGGTGAGATCAGGAAATTTATGATCCTCATTGAAATATACTCTGAATTTACTTGGTCCCTTTTTTTTTTTCAAAAGTTTGTATGACAATACAAATTATTATCTTCTATGGTTAAGTTAGAATTATTAGGATTGTATTTAAAACACAAAAAAAAAAAAAAATGGAAGTGCAATGTGCTTCTGATCTTCCATATTGCACCCATATCAATGTGCGTGTAAAATATCGTAAATAACCAATGAAACCAGAGTTCGATGGAGAAAATTAATAATTCTTTCCCACTACTTATGTTTACTACAATTCAACAATTTCGAACGTGGCATTTAACCATTGGACTAGATTACCTGATGCCAGTGAGTAAACTTTCTGTATAAATCGTGGGTTTATTACAAGAGGTCGAGAATTGATTCGTCGTTGGTTGCGCATCGGACGGCTTGTCCTGGAAATGTTGTTTTGTCCAAAAGTATCAACATTTCAGGGGATCAAATTCAGATTGACATACGATATATCGGAGCCGTTAAATTTACATCAAACCGTGCAAATAATTTTAAGTTTGTCTTAATCAAATTTGTACTAACCTTAATGCATATCTGATAGTCTCGGCTGGACGTCAACTTGAATTTTATCTAATATCCATCAAACCGCCTTTTGCTTGTTATTTTATATGAGTGCTGTCAGCTTCAACAGCACCGCTGCACGCTCGTTCATGTATTTCGGAAAAAAAATCTTTTTCAAATTGAAGCAGCAAAATTTAAATGTTTAAATGTTTTCGTTTTCATTTAATTAAAATACTTTTTTTTTCCTTTATGTTTATTAAATCTGAAACTTTTAAAATTAATTAATTATTTGGTTATATTTAATAGTTGGCATATTTGTTTGGAATAATTTCTAGTATATTATGGGAAGCGCTATTTTAAGAGCAAAAATAATATTATTGTTGCGTAGATTAGGTCTGCGCACATGTCTAAAATGATGCGCAGACAAGATTTTGAATTTTTAGAAAAGCAGTGGGAATGTCATAATTTTGAAATTTGAGGGTGGTAAATACAAAACTTTCAGGAGAATTGGCAAATTTTTGGAAGTGTTAGATTGGAAAATTTTGGATTTTATAACTTTTATCCGTAGCGTTGGATTGGGATGAACGAACGGCGGGATTGATGATGGTATCTCCCGCTTAAAAAGGTTTTGAATTAGAATATCCCCAATATATCGGAATTCATATCCTCCGGTCAATGTTGAGCTCGATACGTGTCCAAGACCTCCGGCTGATTTTTTATAGTTTTTATTTTTTAGTTGTTACTTTTATGCTATAAATGAATAAATCAGAGTTTTGCAACGCAAATTTCAATTGCGACTATCCAATTTTAAACTCAGAAAACATTTTCATTTGCACAAATATTTTACGGGATTATACAATTGCACAAATATTTTACGGTATAATAATCGTCAGATTTTTAAAAGTGAATAATGCACGTTAGTTTTTATTTAAAAATGAATAGTACCCGTTTGTTCCGAGTTCGGATCCATACCAGAACTTGCCGAATTTTTTACAGTACTTCAGAACTTCCTGCTGATTTTTTATCATTTCTAAAATTGTGTGCCTACCCAACTCTGTTAGTGAGCACAACACATGCTAAATTTGTTCTTATTTTTGTACCAGTTCTGTTAGTAAGCACAACACAATGAATAATTTTATTTACCATCAGTAATTATTATTTCAATTAAATTTACGAGATGGGTCGATTTACATAATTTATTTTGTCAGAATGCTCGTAAAATAATTAATCGCAAGTTACGATAAACTATTTGTGTTCCACTTACTTTAATCTATTTCAATTACTTGGCTACTTTGGTTTTACTTATTTTGACCATAAGCATTTTAATCACTCGAAATTCAATTTCGAAATTTAATTTATAAATTATAAACCCCTAATGCTATTAAATTACAAAAATGTGTAATTTGTATAATATTTACTAAATGTGTATTTAGTTTTGATATAGTTTAGTTATTTTATATTTTAGATGCAAAATTTGTTTATAAAATTTTAAAACGAAACCTTTAACTAATTTACATGCTTTAATTATTTCTAACTAAGTCGCGAAATTCGTTATTTTATTGCTATTCATATTATGCCGTTAATTCGTCATTTCGAACCTATGTATAAAATAATATTTTTTGTTGCTAATTAATTGTCCTAATTAATTAGCAACCATTTTCATTTAAGTTTCAGAAATGTTTAAAACAGTTTAATTTATTTAATGTGTTCGTGGTTTATTTACAGTTTGTTTCGGGATCATATAATATCCAATATCAGGCGAACATATGCTCAAATTATGTTATGAGCTATTTATCGAGGCAACGATGCCCTACACTTTTCTAATCACTTCCCGAGCTAACTTAAGTTTACGTAAGCATCCGATTTTTATTCGATTCCTTAAAAAACATAAATTTTAAAAACCGCATTTTTATCCGACAATTACACATTTTGGAAAAATCCAAATACCATAGTTTAATTCTCTTTAATTTTCAAATTTGCCAAGCCCAATCAAAATTTTTAAAACAATAAACAAGTATTGGATTTTCGGTTTGGGCCTAACATCTCATTTAAATCAATTCCATTTAAGGCCGAGCCCAACAGCCAACTTCCTCCAATCTTTCCTTTAAGTCCCTAGAATAAGGTTTTATTATCAAGGGCCTCTGCTTTAACATTTCAGCCCCTAAATTAATTTAATTCACAAAAAAAAGCCCCAGTAAAGAAGGGTATACCAGTTCACTGGTACCGAGACCAGTAGCACCCCATAGTCCAAGCACAGCATACACAAGATAAAACATTCAACTGCGTCGAGAAAATTAACAATCCACAACCCGATATCTATTAATTCAAGTTCTACAATTTGTCACAAATCACACATTTAACAAAAACAGGTCAAGTGGTGGCTCAGCCCCATATCAGATATCAAGAAAAATTCACAGAAGTACGGTATACTGGGCCAAGATAACAGCAAGATAACAGTTGATCACCAAGATAACAGCAAATATTCAGACAAGTCTAAAAAGTCATCAACTTTATGATCCATTTGATCACCAAGATAACAGTTGAAAAAAAAATAAGAACCTCCATCTAATTCTTGGCCGGGTTCTTGATGTTCTTTTTCTTTGTGCCAGTTTGACTTGTACCGGTACCGGTACCGGTACCGGCACATCTTCCCTTCCCAATATGCTCCGTAAGCATGCTTAGTCTTGAGAATTGCGTCTCACATTTCAGGCATACGATACGAGTACCTCTAAGGAAAACAAAAACAGCTGAATAATAAAGATTCTCAAACAAGTTCATCAAATAATGAAAAAATGGAAAAGTGGTATAAAATGGTATGCATACTTGGTTCCAGTGGAGGTGCCCGGAGTGGATTTCATTGTCTTCTGTGGTTTGGTTCGCTTTCTGTTTCCCATGTCTTACTAACAGTGAAAAGGTAATGGACGCACTGAAAGTGAATTGGGATTAGAGAATGGTCCGATGATGATATATATAACGGTTTAAGTAATGGATGATCTAACGGTTACGGTTTAGCAAAATCTAAAACAAAACGGATCTTATATTTCAGACATTAAACCCGTTAACACCAGAACTCCGACTCGCTTTCCCCCCCACCCCCCCCTGTCTCCTCTCTCCTTCTCTCTTTCTCACTCTTTCCCAATCGTAAACCTCCAACTCACCTATGTGCGACGCCTCACTCTTCCTCTTTCCCATGAGACCTACACTTGTCATGAGCGGAGGATGATTTGGGAGAAAATCCATCTAATTTGGACTCGGTCATAGTAAACGCGCTTCAAGGAGAAGAGAAGAATGAATTAGGGGCAAGTCGGGCAGAGCGGAAGAGGTAACGGGCAGAGAAATCAAAATGAATGAATCGCTGCTAGTGGGACCTTGTCAACTTAAACAAGATTCGACCGTTGATAATCGATTGCTGGAGAAAGGACCCCGCATTGTCAGTACTGGAACTCAACTAGAGACTGGACGGTCGCTAAATGAAGAATGTCAATTTTCTGTGGTTTATATATTAATCAGTCAGTCAAAGTTCAAAACAACGATATGTTGAGAATAGTCAAAGTTGGCCTTTTTTAATTTGCCCTTTATTAAAGGTCGCTAATGTTAAACTGTTAACTAGTTTTTTTTTTTTCTTGGGGGGGGGGGTGGGCAATTCTTGGTCTGCCCATCTAAACTTTTGAAATAGCCAATTTATCTATGAAATCACCATAAGATCCAATATCGCCATCAAAAAATAACTTTTCATGGAGACATAGGATATTATGGTGATTTCATGTGTAAATTAGCTATTTTAAAAGTTTAGATAGGTACACCGGAAATTTGTCCTTTTTTATTGTATTTGTGTACAAGGCTCTAGTGTTTCGTTTTCTTGTTGGTTTTCCTTTCCAATTTTATTTGTTTTGTTGTAAGTTAGAATTATATATAGACGAGGCCATGGTTTCATTAGTATAAGGGATGTAATTTGAGAGACTTTATTGATAGTTAAAAGATAGTAGATAAGTCGTCTGGTTAAAAACTGATAACTCCCTAATTATTTCAGTTAGATCGAATTTGGTGCAGAATTATTGTTGAACTGTTTCTATAGTTGTTTTTTTTTCTAACTCAAAATTCTATATCATTTTTTTAGAACTACATATAATTCAACCTGTGTTAAAAAAAAATTATCGAAGAAAATTCAGATAGAAAATTTATAGGATTATACTTTTCATAAATAACTTCATATATCAGCATATTATGTAATTAATTGAAGTCCAACAAACATAACATAATTTAAAATAAACACACATAAATTAATTGTAAATTTATATATGACTACATAAATTGGGCTCCAGCCAGACACAATTGTACGGCTCATTCAAGCACTTGAAATTAGAATTATGCATTCTGGTTTTCATATTGTAGTAAAATGCCGTTGTGCGGGTTTCATCACGAAGCCGTGGCAAGTACAGTTTGTTACTGTAACTTTTACATGGCAATGATTTTGCAATAGAAGTTCTAAAATCTAAAAATAGTGTCAGATCTCCTAAATCTTCAAGTCGAGTCCAAGACATCTTTGATCTATCAAACTTGTAAACTCGAACATAATCCATGTTAACTGCTCGAAACACAGAGATTAAGTCACCGTTGCACTCTAGCAAATAACAATATTCTGAGGCAATCTCTGGTGCCTGATCTAGATCTGAATAAATAGGCGACGGCTTATCAAGAATTCTCCATGTGTTGTTTTCTAGATTAAAAACACCAAGGTTTCCCAATCTACTCAAACAATAAAATTCCCCGTCAATGAAAACAGGATTGTTGTCAGCCACTGGGAATGGGCAATTGTTGTCAAATTCCATATGACACCATTCATCCTGCCCGTAATGCCATGTGATAATTGTGGTATCTTCACCACTAAGTGGACCAACAAGTGCAAATACCACACAATTACTCAAAGAATTTGGCGCACAAGACATCGCGATACCACCGTAGCAATAACGATACTCTAACATCGGAAGATGATGAAAATCATTGGTTAACGGATTTAACAAACAAAGCTGACTGTCACCTTGTAGTGCTAGAACCCACCCGTCTTTAGAGGAGAGCAAGCGGATTGACTCTTCGGAATTAAGGTTCTTCAAATTTAGCATGAACTGTTTGCCTTTGAAAGGATTGTACATTTGACATGTACCAGATTTTTTTGGGCAATACATAAGCCATACTTGTGCTTCTTTGATCGGATTGGATAGGTTCATCCATGGCTTGCAAACTGCTCGAAGGCGACCGGAATCCTTCAAAGGTAATTTTTCTGAAATTAACTGCACCATGTGTATGGGCAGATAATTAGCCAATTGCAAAGAGAGAGCATCTTTCCTGTTTTCATTTTCTTTTACCTGTGAATGCGAGTTTTTTTTAAGAAACCGGCTGAAATATAATAAATTAAGTTGGTAATTACTAATTAATTAATTAATTAAGATAATGATAATTTCTTAATTACTAACAAAATGAGGGAAAATATAGTTAAACATACCTCAATACTGTACGCATTGGTCTCAGATGAAATACAGATTTCAGGCTTGAGGACAGGTCGCCTATAATTAAAATTATAGTTAGTCTGTCTTTTGTATCATGTAATAAAATTAAAATAACAAAAAATAGAAAAAGCTAAATAAAATACCTCAGAGGTAGTAACCAATTAAAAGAGCAATAATATTGATCCTGTATTGCCTCTTCAGATATTAATTTAAAACTGATGGTTTGATTATCCAAGCATATTTTGTAGAGCCTTGTCCCATCATAGCATGACAACAACTGATAAACACAATTCCGGTCCATTTGAGCATCCTTTGCACGAAACGACTGTCCACCTTTACCATACGAATCGAGGAAAAATGCACAATCGCCAATGCTCTCCACTTTTACCCAATTAGTTTCTTTTTCTCTTATTTCTAACTTGAAAATATCAAGATTAATAACAGTTTGTGTCATACCAGGAAAGACTGTTCTCACAAAGAAAAGATCTCCACATGATTCCACCAAGTGCGTAAGAAATCCAATTCCATAATAGGAAAATAAAGAGTGCTTAGGTTTACTATCCATGCTTATAGTTTTCACATAAGTAGTACCCGCACCTGTTGAAAGGGATGCTATATCAATTATCTTTATACTGTTTAGAAGCTCAACATATAAGTTTTCTTTGTACTTGAGCATCGTTGCTACATGAGTGACATCTAAGTCGACAGGCAACTCAGTCCACTCTTTATCGCCCGGATGGCAAAACAAAAGAAAATTCTCTTCTTCGCCAAAGAATATGATGGCGCAGTCAGGAGAAGTTGGTGATGATGTTAAAGTGCACAATTTAACGGATGCAAATGATTCCTCATCAATAGGCGGAAGATGAATTTTCTTAAGCGAGTAGATGTTCAACAAGAAACAATCGTCGGTTAGATCGCTGACTAAAAATAACCACTCTTCAAAGTGAGCCAAGCACAATTGCCGCTCCATTTCAGGAATTTTTCTTTCTTCAATAATTCCATTCAAGGGATTGATCAAGGTTTGAGTTTCTTTCTGTGCTCCAGGTGTTCTAATTAGCCAAGCTTGATTGTCGAATCCACCCATGTTTGTTCAATATAATTACCTAAATTTAATTTCCAATATATATATTAGAAGACTTGTTAAGTTGTTAATTAATTAAGACAAGGTCAAATTAATTACTTAAAACTATTTACAACGAAATTATTATCCACTATATAAGGATAAATGTATAACTAATAAAAGATATCTCAATATATTATTTTCCTTAATAAGCTTTTAAAGGGATATATTTATGGGTTGAATCTATTTTTGAGAGAGATTTAAGCTCGACCTTCTCAATTTCTTTAATTAGGAGTTAGCTGGTGCAAGTTCTAAATTGGGGGTAAGGTATTGGAATCTAATTAATTTGCACCGTTAGATAAAAATATTTATCATTGATTTGGAAATTATTTTTAGTTTGGGGACAATCAATTTAATTATATTTCTGATTTATATTTGGAATCAAATTAACATAATAAAACACTTTGAGTTTCGTTATTAATTTGTAAGAGATGGATTTCAGAATTGCATTTCTTTAAAGTTATATATTTTCTAATTATGCAAACAGCTGGTATGATTATGCATATGCATGTTATTTGAAAATTGAATAGGTTGTAATTAATATGTATATGAAGCAAGATTCATTTGTAAATTAGATAAGATATAATTTACCACTAGAAGCGTAAAAGAAGCAACGCAGCGGAAGAAAGTGTGGCCGGCCTTCCTCTCTCCTTCTCTTGTTTGTGTGTTAGAAAGATAGTTCAAATTGCACAACAATAGAAACCTCTCTTCTACCAGTATTCGCACAAACTGTTCGGTGTGCTAGTATCACGAACTAGCTGTCCCGTCCTAGTTTCCTACGATAGTGCTAGGATTTCTTCTTTTGCATTTGTGAATGTGCATAAGCAATTGATATTGGATGCTCATCACATCACTCCATCTTTTATAGGATCTATGAGCAATTTTCTAAAAACTGCATTTTCCATAAATAACGGAGAGAAATTAAAAATAGTGGAGAGTGAATTTTGAAAGGATGTTATTTTGAAAGCACCATTTTATCATGGAAGTTGTTATTTTGAGAGCAATAATTATATAATAGGAGATACTATTTTGAGAGCAACAATTATATACTTTTAATTTTAAACATTTGCCTTAGTACAATTATTATTAATTTCTTTAATGGCTACGTCAACAATTTACATTTGTACCTCTTTTGTTTAATATAGATTTGAGCAATTGAAACATGCGCCATTTTTTTTTTTTGAGAAGTGCGTCTCTCACAAGTCTCATCTCTTATTCCAACTATAGATCCCTCGATCTTACATTCAATCCAAGGTATTGTAATTTGCTACGCATTTCTTGCCGCCAAAAAAAATAAAATAAAGAAATAGCAAAATATAAAATATTCCCCTTTTCGCAATTTTCTAATCATTAATTTTAGGTTGTTATATATAACAGCATATATGTGAGAAGTTTCTACGAAATATAAACAGGTTATCTTAAATTGGTTCGCATCCAGTGTGGAACAAAATATATATAACGCACCGTATTGATAGTTGATACTGGTAACGTCACGTGCAAAAAAAATATATAATGAAAATTTGAAAAGGTTCCTTTAGTAAGAGAAAATAAAATATATATCTTAATTCGTTCATGAATGATCCAATTAACCATCACACGAAACTCTGCACGTAACATGGAATTTGTTGGTGTTGTATAGAGAAGGAAATTTGTCATGGCGTGACTAGTCACGTCACATCACGTGTGTTGATTACGTGATGTGATTCGCGTGTTGCGTGACATGACCGCGTTCGAGCGAAAATTATACGTCACATCACACGAACTAATCACGTCACATCACGTCTTAATATGAAACATATATAGAGTATCCAACTTTTTTGGTATGGAGTATTCAGATTTTCCTGTTAGTATAAGTTCAGTGATATTGGTACTCATGTATTACTAATTTTTATTTTTTCTAGTTTAGTCTAATAATTATTTGTAATATGAATTTTTAAAGTAATGTCAGATGCCCAACAATTTCTATTAAAAAAAAATTGCACCATTATTTACTCATTTTAGAATTTTTCATATTTTTTTATATTTTTTTTCTAAATTATCAGTAATTTAAATTAAAATATAAAAAAAACTGACAAGACTAATTTACGTCACTGAATTATACTGAGCATCTAAATCATAAAAAAATAGTATAAATTGGTATTCTACAAGTTTATTATATAAGTATTTTACTGAGGTACTTAGATTAAAGTTTGAATTTTATACAATAAGTTTTTGAGACCATAGCATGAAAGACCTTATGCTATGTATAAGTCTTAATTTTCATTTTCATGTATTATCAAAGGACGAGAAGACGAAGCAGATGGTGCACATATTGACATAGTTGTTTTCAGGCAGTTCACGCATGCCCAATCTCGACCTCAATAACATGATGACCTAATTAACTACATTTAAATTACATTTTAATTTACATTAATTTTTCAGATTCTAGTCAAGTACATTTCAGGAATTACATTTCATTTGATTTCATGCATGCACGATGCATGTGTATATCTTATAGATCTGTATATATAGTCAAGGCAGTGGAGATGATGCACAAGGTTGTGAGCTTAATTTATTGATTGAAATGATATATAGGTGGCCAGATGAATAAATTAATTTGTATCAAATGAATAAATTTATTTGTAAGTTAATTTTTAGGACTGGGATTAAGAAATTGACTATATTATTGGGGTTAATAAATCTGATATATAGGTGGGACATGATCCAAATATTATTCTTGTTAAAAACACATTATAAATTTTCATGTTACCCGCCATTTTCTTATGAAAGGAAAATATATGACTACCTGAATCTGATTTTTGAATTTTTTATAATTCTTTCAATAGTTGCTATTGATGTTTTGTACAGTAAGCTTCAAGATTTTCATCTAAGCTACTGATAAGGTTCAAGATTTTCTTAATTTATGGGTCAGAATCTATATAGTCATTTTAGAAAATACGAGACATTCAATAATAATCGTGTTGAAATCTTATTAACAAATTAATAAGAGAATACTAAAGAGATAAGTGATGAATGCAAAGTCTGGTATGAAGGTCTGACAAGTGATAAGAAGGAAGAAGGTGTGATCAGGAAATATGCAAAAATATTCTTGCATTTATAGTACTTATTTTAATACGTAGTTAATTTTAAATTATATAGTTTGCTTATTATCAAACAATACATCAGAAATGAAAACATGCTCAACAATCCTAGTTAATTAGTGACATTAAAATCGCAGATAGCACAGGACAAAAACAAAAACACCAACATTCAAAAGTAACACAAATTCTGATAGCTCATAATAATATCTATTAAACATCTCGGATAACATAAATAAAAACATAAACACCAACATATTAGAGAAAAGCCTAATAAAATTCTGATGAAACAGCAACAAAGCAGCTCAAATGACTCAAAAAAACTGATCTACTACACAATTTTCTAACAATAATTAGCTGCACTTAGGAACCAAAGGAGACTACATTTTTTTCCCCCTAAAAAGCAAGTAATATTAGTGTCATTTCCTCACGGCTAATCAAAGTTTGGCTGAAACCACATAGATGGTGGGGGTGGCAAAAACAGCGGCATATCAGCAACATCAAGCACCACCGGCTCAGGGTTGCCATCATCAAGCTTGGAAAAAAAATACCATAACATGGTTTATGATCCCTCCAATCCCTCCAATGCTTAAGATCCATAGGATTCAGCATAACTTCATTACCGACAGATGACGAACAAACGTACTCTCTGTAAATACAATTCCCATCAAGTGAGTCCCATTTATCAGTACTGACAGCCAGGTAGTGGTAGTTATCCCCATAGAAAATAGTGGTATCGCTTGTGTCAGCAACCCGTTTCACATCCATCCGTGGCTTTTCATCAATGACCTGATACACGTCAATTTTTTGCTTAGGAGCCTTCACAGTAGCCTTCCCGGGAGCCCCCTCTTCTTCAGTGGGATGAACAACAACCATAAAAACTCCAGATTTCCCTACCAAAAAAAACTGGCGAAGATATTTCAACTCTTGCTTGAAAAAGTATATACCCTGCACCTTATGTTGGTTTAGGTTATAAATAGTCATCACTCCCTTATAGTACAGATAAAAACTTCCATTATTGTAAGCTGCATCGGCCAGTTCAGCATTTGGGTACGGAGGTCGGGCAACCTGTGTCCAGGAAGGATCCCCGACTTTACAATAAAAGATTCCGCGGGCTCTCTGAAAGAAAACCATTATGATGCAGTTCGGATCGGTCAGATCCGTAGAAAAAGTTATCTTGGTGATTGCATAAGTTGTAGACCTAGACTTAAACAGATGATCTAGCATGCGGGGTGTCCTTTCTCCCCAGCGCCGCTTATCTTCCTCATCTCCATCCCTGATATGTTTAACTGGAATATTAAAAGGAGGGAGCGGAACCCGCATACGAGTTAACGGGTTCAACAAGAAAAGCTCTGATCCACCAGAGGCCACAATCAAGAGCCAGCCACGGTAGGTGGCACAACACATCTTGCCGATGGTCTCTGGGAGGGGAATCTTGCGCATCTTAGATTCCCAGAGGTCGTAGAATAAGCGGATTCCATCATCAACTATGTCACTACTTACCAGGTACGGAATCATTAGCCATGGGAGTTGGCACTACTAGAATCTGAGCTTTTTGCAAGAGGAGAAAAAATGACTTGTTGCATGGGCTTACCCTTGCAACAAGCATAAAAGGGCTATTTGCATGGGCTTACCCTTGCAAATAGACCCATGCAACTACCTTCGACACAAATACTCAGTATTTACCACGGCGCCCATGCAAATAGTCTTTTGCAAGGGTAAGCCCATGCAATAACTGCCCATGCAAAAACTTTCAGAGCTGATCCGTTTCTTGTATTTGCAAGGGAAGCTAGCGTGGGCTCCCACAGGTTATTTGCAAGGTAGCAAACGTGGGTCCCAACTGTCTATTTGCAAGGCTATTGAAGTGGGGCCCTCCTGTCTATTTGCAAGGCTAACCCACGTGGGTCCCACAAGACTATTTGCAAGGGCAAAGAACGTGGACCCCACCTAACCTTTTGCAAGGCAAGGGAATGTGGGTCCCAGCTGACTATTAGCATGGAAGCTGATTAGGTTTTTTCATGGGTGACTATTTACAAGGATATGATTTACATTTTTCGCATGCACTTCAGCTCCTATTATTTGCGTGGAAGTACCGACGGATATAATAACAGGAAATGGCTACAAATCAGCACGCCAAAATTATATAATTCTCCATCTCTGTACCAAAAATGGTACCAGCCCAATGCTGTTTTACAATTCCTACGTTACCATTCACAGGATTAACATGGAACGCATTGAAAAATACATAGAAAGCTAATAATTAGGATTGACAAACTTCATATAATAATCCTACGTGGACCAAACCAATAATAATCCGTAACTTGTCAATATTACCCAAAATGTACCCACCTATCAAGCATTGACTTTTTTTAATCTTGACCTCTATGAGTTATCAAAATATACCCCCAATATAACCAAAAAACTTTGACCTAAATAATGACAACCACACTAATCCAATCACTCATGTCGAAGGTTGATTAGCCCACCAGTTGGTCATTGCAGCGTCATTCCCTGCAATTTCTTGACTCAAAAGTGCTTGGAAAGACCCATTCTGATTTGGTTGTGATGAACCACCAGCCTCCTATGCATACCAAATTTTAGTGTTAGAACCTGATCTCGTTAAAAAAATTAATTATGTAGTTGAAGCCTGTCAAAGTTGATTAAGTATTGATCAAACAATACTTTCATCCAATACTGGTCATTTGCAATCTTTATATTCCCTATTTGTCAGTGGCATGGCTTATATATATAGTATTCAGCCGGGGTTTTTTTTGTGGTACAAATTACACATAATTGGAACTTAATGTTTCAAAAACTTAAGGTGCATTACATCTAACCAGTATGTTGAGAAACCCACAATGCTAATTCCTGAGATGTTATTTTACCCATTAGTGTAGAACATATTAGTCCCTGCCATTGTACAGTCATCTCAGATTTTCTTTTTATTATGATCTAAAATGTTCAACCAACATTGTAGAAGTGCTTACCTGATTGAAGTCCATTTGCAGCCCCATAGGTAATTCTTGAGATGGTTGCGTGGTTGGACTTGGAACCTATGGATTATATTTGAAAGGGCAGTGTTATAATTTGCAGAGCAAAACATCTTGTAAGATTTGTAAATTTAAAATCAATTAAATTATTATATTAAAATTTTACCTGTAAGTAACCCATATTGCCGACTATACCATCTTGTGGTAGTTCCGGACGGCTTGCTGGTGCCTAAGTGTGAAAGAACAAAAGGTTAATATAGGCAGATTTTATCAAAGCATTCATGTCAGTTGTGTAAATGTTGAAATTTGTGAGCAGAAAATGTCCTTTATTTTATGGACCCTACAATAACCCCAAATTTTGTAAGACTGACCTGTGAAGGAGCCGCTTGCAGCCCATACATTTTGAATAATTGTGAGAACATCAACTGATTTTGTGCTTGATCCCTTTTCCTCTCAGCGCGCTCCTCTTCAATACGGCGATCTCGTGCTTGCACGAGCGCGTCTACTTTTGCCCTAGAGAAGGTCTCCTGCACCCCACAGTCCCCACTATTGGTCAGCCCAGATATAGAAGATGCTGCATGGTTGTGCCTTTCTCGGGTGGTTGCGGTTTGCACCCTTTGTTCAAGCAAGCTTCCAAAGCCTGCGATGCGGCCACGTTTTGGTCCGCCAATGGCTGTCATAAATAGGGTGCTATCGTCGAATTCCACATTGGCCTGATCCGCCCTCATTGCCCTAACCTTCTTCTATTAGAACATGAAAAAGATTGAAAATAAGGATTATATTGATTATTGAGCAGTAAAAAAATTTCCAACAGAGGCAAATGCAAAGTTGCTTGAGACTTATATTGTTAGCTATATCTAGTCCTATGTGGGCAATGCAACAAAGTTTTAATTGAGATGCAATAAAATCATAAGATTATTACAGTGACCTATTTCACTGACTAGGTATAGGTACTTGTTTTCCGTACTTGGTACTTGACATTTCTATTGGTAACCATTGTTAACAACTATACAATTTAAAAAACATGTACAGTAGTAATATTCAACTTACATAAATCTTCTCTTTATTCTCATCTGTAAACTTCAATGAATTGATATCGTATTCATAAACCTGCCCACTTTTCTCACTGGCTGTTGGATTGACTCCCTCATTGCCATCAATATTTTCGGTAATTTCAGTCACACTCTCCTCAGCAGCAGCTATTTGAGCCACAACTGGTGATATGCCATTTTCTCTTGCACAATGGATGTGGATGTATAGTTCCTCCATGGTTGGCTTCTTCCCCTTATTCAAAGTTGTCTCCAGTCGGTAAATTAAAATGAAAATTCAAGATTAGATAGACGGTTAGTGGTTAAATAAGTAATAACATGGGAACATAAGTAATTCGAAGGGTACCAGTTTCTCAAAATGTCGGTGAGCACTAGCTGATCCAGCGTAGTGGGAGGCTGGATTTCCAGAGCCTCTGCGGTTTTCTTGGTTTTGTTTGCTGACTAGCTGCCACTCTTCAGAGAACCACAAATCACAGAGAACCCGCCAATGTTGTGGGGCCAGACACCAATGCGGGTGATTGGCTTTCCATGTGTCAATGTCCCAACCACAATCTTGGGAAGACATGCTAGCCGCATCAAAAACACCCCTTTGGGAAGAGAACATGACGGGACAATTGAAATGCGAATCACACACAATCTTGTCGGCCGTGACACAAGCAATCGCCTTGAAGTCGGAACACCAATTAAGCCAAAAATTCTTCGATGGGATGATGAGTCTCATCAAAAGCATGCTTCCCCCTAGCGAAAAATTGCCGGAAAATTTCTATCAAGCCAAGCGATTGATCGATGCATTGGGTATGGAGCATAAGAAAATAGATGTTTGCCCAAACTTTTGTATGCTTTACTACAACGATGCAAACAAGAACAAGACGCGGTGCGATGAATGTGGTACACCAAGATATAAGCCACTGGGTCCTAATAAGAATGCAAAACCGGTTCCACAAAAGATACTTCGCTATTTACCTATCACCCCAAGATTGCAAAAGATGTACATTACCCGATCAAATGCGGTTAAAATGAGATGGCATAAGGAAGGATTCCGTGAAAAGCCTGAGATTATGGTGCACCCGGCCGACGGTGAGGCTTGGAAGCACTTCGCACGGAAATATCCAAAATTTGCCGCCGAGGTGAGAAATGTTTGGCTTGGGATAACGACGGATGGGTTCATGCCATTCAACTCAAATGCATCTCCGTATTCATGTTGGCCGGTATTTGTTTTTCCATATAACCTACCACCCGGGATGATAATGAAAGAAGAAAGCATGTTCCTCGCGCTTGTCATTCCCGGACCTAAGCATCCGGGTCGGGACATTGACATCCTTCTTGAACCATTAATTGACGAATTAAATAAATTGTGGAATGTTGGCGAGCTTACATGGGATGTGTCTAAACAACATAATTTCACGATGCATGCATCACTTCTTTGGTCGGTAAGTGATTACCCCGCTTACGAGATGTTATGTGGATGGGGTACTAAAGGCCGATTGGCATGTTTTCATTGCATGGGTGCAACAAAGGCATTCCAACTCAAGCATGGTGGGAAAGCGACATGGTTCGGTTGTCATAGATGCTTCTTGCCTCTAGATCACCCATTTCGTCGCGATAAGAAAAATTTCATAAAGGGTAAGGTTGATTTTGATCGGCCACCACGAAGAGTAACGGGAGAGGAGCGGCTTGCAATGGTGAGTAAATTAGAGCCGATCAAATGGGGTAAAAAAAATAGCCTGCAACAGTTAGATGGTTATGGTGACGACCACCATTGGCAAAAGAAAAGTATTTTTTGGAGCTTGCCCTATTGGAAAGATAACTTGTTACAACACAGCATTGACATGATGCATTTGGAGAAGAATTTTGCAGAAAATTTGATTTACACTGTTTTAGGCATTGGGACCAAAAACAAGGATAATGAAAAGGCACGGAGGGATTTGGCTCTCCTTTGCGATCGTGCTAATCAGAACCTAACCCCGGATCCGGGTAACCCAGGAAAGCTGCAAAAACCAAAGGCTCCCTTCACACTCTCACCGGAAAATAAGAAGAAGGTTTTAATATGGCTCAAGGATCATGTCAAGTTCCCCGATGGTTTCGCATCGAATTGGGCACGGAGTGTAAACCTCACTACAAACACCTTAACTGGGCTAAAAAGCCATGATTTGCATGTGTTCATGGAGCGACTACTTCCTATCGCATTTCGAGACTTTGTCCCTGATTACATATGGGATGTTTTGTGCGAGATTTCAAGTTTCTTTAGAGAGATTTGTGCTAAGGAGCTTGATCCATCCCGTATCAACCAATTAGAAAAGGATATTGTCGTCACAATGTGCAAAATGGAAAAGATTTTTCCGCCGGGTTTTTTTGATTCTATGGAGCATCTTGTGGTCCATGTCTGTCATGAGGCTAGATTGGGTGGACCAGTGGGGCCTCGATGGATGTATCCCTGTGAAAGGTTAGATTTTATTAATATATTTCTTCTATATGTAAACCACTTACGTTATTCTTTCTACTTAATTATTAATCATTCATAAGCCCAATATTTCTATTACAGGCGAAACAAGGAACAAAGAATGAGAGTTACGAACAAGGCACGTGTTGAGGGTTCAATCGTCGAGGCTACCGTTGTTAAAGAAATTGGTACATTTTGCACACTTTATTTAATTGAGAATTCTAACAATAACCCACAAGGGGTTGACACAAGTGACCCTCCGCGGAGACGCCTATCAATTTTTGATACGACGGGTCGTTTCTTCACACAGCCAAATAGAAGGACTCTCGATGAAAGGGAATATAAAGCTGCACACACATATGTTATCCTTAATTGTCCGGAGATAAAAGATAAATTTCTTGGGTACAATCTTATCAAATTTCTATTTTTGTCATTCCAAAAATGTCTATTCCAAACAATATAAAAAACCTAATTTGTCAAAAAATTGGCATGTGTAGGGAATTTGACGCATGCATGCTAAACTCTGGACAAGCCACCAACGCACAACATTTGGACAAGGTTCGTGAAGATGGATTCACCGATTGGCTACGTAAGAAGGTCCTATCTGACCATAATTGTGACCGCTACCTCCGAAGGGCAGGACTAATGCCACAAGCACAAGTGGATTGCTTCGAGGGTTACGAAGTGAATGGCTTTCGATTTCACACAAAGGAATATGGGAGAAACAAATCAACAAAGAGTAGCGGTGTTTGTATTAAAGGAGAGTGGGATGGAAATGACACACCACAAGACTACTATGGAATTCTCCAAGAGGTAATTGAGCTAGATTATGATGGACTCAACAAGGTCGTTCTCTTTAAGTGTAATTGGTTTGACATAACAAATGGCGTAAGGGTGGACAAACAACATGGAATTGTTGAGGTTAAACATGCTTCTCGTCTTAAAAATTATGAACATTTTGTGTTGGCACCTCAAGCAATCCAAGTGTTCTACCTTCCTTATCCATCGGATAAAATTGAAAGGCGCCAATGGTGGGTGGCAATGAAAAATACCGCGAAAGGGCGATTTCGTGTCGATGACGACGTCCATGCATACCTAGAATTTTTCCAAGATGAAATGCCGGATCATTCGATCGAGGTTTCAAACGGTGAAGAATTTGATTGGGATGGTATGGCTCCTCAAGACGATGAGTTCGAGCTAGTAGAAGATACAATGTCTCGAGGTGTAGAGGAGTTCGAGGATAACCCAATTGAGATAGAGGATGAAGATGATGAAGGGTTAGATATGGAGCATGAAGAAGATGAATTTGGTTTCTAATCCCATGATTATTCCCATCAAAAATTTAAATTAATTGGTGAATCAATAGTTGTATGTGTTGTTTCTCAATGATTGTAAAATTATGTTTTTGATCAATTACCTTTCAATGTTTGTTCTACTAACCAAAATTTAAATGCACCCGTATTTTATTCTAATACGCTGCTATAATTCATATTGTTGTGAGTTATAATAAAATTATTCATTTAAAAGGAGAAACAAAAAAAAGGAAAAAGAAATACAGAGAGCATTTGCAAGGGTAATCCCATGCAAATAGTAAGATGCGAAGTACAGACTATTTGCATGGCAAGATAGTGGAGTATTTACATGGACTTCAATAAAATATAGTATAAATGGGTGGTTAAGTATTTGCATGGCTATGGGGTTAAGTATTTGCAAGGAACCTTAATAAAATACAATATATAACATGTGTCTAAGTATTTGCAAGGACAAGGGGTTGAGTTTTTGCATGGAGCTCGAATTAAATATAATATCCGACTTTCATAATGTATTTGCAAGGGGAGAAATCTCTCATTTGCATGGTTGCACATCCCACAGTTCCATGCGAAATAATTGCATGGGTTTACCCTTGCAAAAAGTCCGCAATTTCAAAAATGTCATTTCTTTTGCAAGGACCCTCCTCCCCTTGCAAAAAACTAGTCCTGCCCTTGCAAAAAGCTCAGATTCTAGTAGTGTGGGGAGGTAGGTGGTGCGGTTTTGGAAGTGATGCAGAGCGACATGGGGAGGAAACGGCGCGAAATCGAACATAGTCGAGGATGCATTTAATCTTTTCTGAAATCAAATGCACCGCTGCTAATTAGTGAACATTTATTTAAACTAAATTTTTATTTTAATATAGCTTAGTTAATTTATATTTTAGATGCAAAATTTGTTTATAAAGTTTTAAAACGAAACATTTAACTAATTTACATGTTTTAATTATTTCTAACTAAGTCGCGAAATTCATTATTTTATTGCTATTCATATTATGACGTTAATTCGTCATTTCGAATCTATGTATAAAATAATATTTTTTGTTGCTAATTAATTGTCCTAATTAATTAGCAACTATTTTCATTTAAGTTTTAGAAGAATTTGTTTAATGTGTTCGTGTTTTATTTACAGTTTGTTTCGGGATCATATAGTGTTCAATATCGGGCGAACATATGCTCAAATTAGGTTATGAGCTATTTATCGAGGCAACGATGACCTGGACTTTTGTAATCACTTCCCAAACTAATTTAGGTTTACGTAAGCATTAGTTTTTTATTTGATTTCTTAAAAAACCTAAATTTTAAAAGCCACAATTTTGTCTGACAATTCCGCCTTTCGAAAAAATCCAAATACCATAATTTAATTCTCTTTATTTTTCAAATTTGCCAAGCCCAACCAAAAATTTTAAAACAATAAACAAGTATTGGATTTTCGGTTTGGGCCTAACATCTCATTTAAATCAATTCCATTTAAGGCCGAGCCCAACAGCCAACTTCCTCCAATCTTTCCTTTAAGTCCCTAGAATAAGGTTTTATTATCAAGGGCCTCTGCTTTAACATATCAGCCCCTAAATTACTTTAATTCGCAAAAAAAAGACCCAGCCAGTAAAGAAGGGTGACTGGTACCGAGACCAGTAGCACAGCAAACACAAGATAAAACATTCAACTGCGTCGAGAAAATTAACAATCCACAACCCGATATCTATTAATTCAAGTTCTACAATTTGTCACAAATCACACATTTCACAAAAACAGGTCAAGCGGTGGCTCAGCCCCATATCAGATATCAAGAAAAATTCACAGAAGTAGGGTATACTGGGCCTTACCCGAGTTGTGGTGCTCGTCAGTACCAAGGTTGTAGTCTGGTACCTCGCCTCACGACGGCCCCAAGGATCACGAGCACAGGCCAACCATGATAATCAATAACCGAAGGTGTACTTGACTTATACAAAAGTCGCAACCACCGAGAGAATAAGGCAGAGTCCCTGAACGGATTTGTGCCAGAACAAGCAAAAATAAAAAGAGGGAAATGGAGACAGAGAGAGTAAAAAGAGGGTTCTCAACATATGAGAGTAAAATCAAGACAAACGGCCAAAGGAAAACCCCGAACAACAACACAGAGGCTAATATAAAGGGCGATACCAACTCACGAGTCATCCGACGGGACAGCGACGACTTTCGCCGCTAGGAGCAAAGAAGTCGTAAAAGGGGCGTGGGTTCTTTGACAAGAGACGAGACAGCAGAGAAAAACCGATCAGTCGCGCGTGGGTGAGAAAATTAGCGGCGCGAGGCGCGCGTTTCCTCTCCAGGAGGAATACGAAAAACCAAAAGAGAGTGGGGGCGCTCTGTAAGTGAAAGAGGAGAAGAAAGGGTAAGGGGTGGGGGCGGTGAGTCAGCGAGAGAGAGAAAAAGAGAGAGAGACGGGGTTTATAAATTCTATGCTTTATGATTCGCGCTACACTTAAAAATGAATGGTCGAGATTATTCCAGAGGTAAAGAATGTCAAAAACAATTAAAATCCCACCATGAACTTGTTTGGTTTTAACGAGACTTGTATTTATAAATTTCGACGAATCATTCGAACGTTAGTCGTGTGATTTTATTGAGGACTTAATTTATAAATTGATCTAAAGCTTAATGATTTTATTATTTTTATAAATTATGTCATTTCTAATATGTAACAAAATTTGGAATTTCTAAGTATGAAATTCTCATTTGTACAATTTAATTGTTTTGTTAGACTAACTTAACTCATTAAGATTTTATCTTCTAATTTAATAAAAAAAAAAAAAAAAAAATTTTAATTAGTTGAAGATTTTAATCTGTTAGCTTAATTAAATAGATTTTAAAAATCCATATTATAACAGTTCCTAAGAGAATTGGGCTATAAATTATGTCATTTCTAGTATGTAACAAAATCTGGAATTTCTAAGTATGAAATTCTCATTTGTACAATTTAATTGTTTTGTTAGACTAACTTAACTCATTAAGATTTTATCTTCTAATTTAATAAACAAAAAAAAAATTAATTAGTTGAAGATTTTAATTTGTTAGTTTAATTAAATAGATTTTAAAAATTCATACTATAACAGTTCCACTTTTAGTAATATTATTCGATTGATAACGACTTCTATTTTCACCTCTATTATCTTCAATCATTCTTGACTACGGAATCTCTGAAAATAAAATCCACTTAATTGTTGTTTTAGAGAGAACAATTAATTAGTATAATACCACTTAATTATCAAATAAAATATATTTTTATTTTAACATTTTGTATCTAATAATTTAATCAATGTGCGCCGGTTACCTACGATCTTAATTAGTACGGTCGATTAATGGCGTAGTTCACATGTATAAAATAGAAGCAAAACATTAAGAAATTTCATACGTCAATTAGGCGTATTTCATATCTACAATTTGTCAGAAATCACACATTTAACAAAAACAGGTCAAGTGGTGGCTCAGCCCCATATCAGATATCAAGAAAAATTCACAGAAGTACGGTATACTGGGCCAAGATAACAGCAAGATAACAGTTGATCACCAAGATAACAGCAAATATTCAGACAAGTCTAAAAAGTCATCAACTTTATGATCCATTTGATCACCAAGATAACAGTTGAAAAAAAAAATAAGATCCTCCATCTAATTCTTGGCCGGGTTCTTGATGTTCTTTTTCTTTGTGCCGGTTTGACCGGTACCAGCACATCTTCCCTTCCCAACATGCTCCGTGAGCATGCTTAGTCTTGTGAATACCGCCTTACATGTCGGGCATACCATTGAAAGGGCACTAAGAAAAACAAAAATAGCTGAATAATAAAGATTCTCAAAGAAGTGGTATAAACGGAAAAAGTGGTATAAAATGGCATGCATGCATACTTGGTTCCAGTGGAGCTGCCCTGAGTTAATTTCATTGACTTCTGTTGTTTGCTTCCCTTTCTGTTTCCCATGTCTTACTAACAGTGAAGAGAAGGACTGTTTCCTCAAAAAAGAAAAGGGTAGAATAATAAATTGAAAAGGTAATTGAGGCACTGAAAGTGAATTGGGATTAGAGAAGCAGCGTACTGTTGGTCCCATGATATGTATAACGGTTTAAGTAATGGATGATCTAACGGTTACGGTTTAGCAAAATCTAAAACAAAACGGATCTTATATTACTGACCCTAAACCCGTTAACATCACAACTCCGACTCGCTGCCCCCCTCCCTCCCTCCCTCTCTCTCTCTCTCCCAATCGTAAACCTCCAACTCACCTGCATGCGACGCCTCCCTCTTCCTCTTTCCCATGGGACCTACACTTGTCATGAGCGGAGGATGATTTGGGAGAAAATCCATCTAATTTGGACTCGGTCATAGAAAACGCGCTTCAAGGAGAAGAGAAGAATGAATTAGGGGCAAGTCGGGCAAAGCGGCAGAGGTAACGGGCAGAGAAATCAAATGAATGAATCGCTGCTAGTGGGACCTTGGCAACTTAAACAAGATTCGACCGTTGATAATCGATTGCTGGAGGAAGGACCCCGCATTGTCAGTACTAGAGGCAACTCAACTGGAGACTGGACAGGCGATAAATGAAGAATGTCAATTTTCTGTGGTTTATATATTAATCAGTCAGTCAAAGTTCAAAACAACGATATTAGGATTAAAAGCGGTACAGTACTCTGGTACAGTACTAATGAAGGATAACAGGCACTTCTAATTTCAGTTGTATTTTCTTCTAGTGTTTCTTTTTGGTTTAATTGTTTACTGGTACTTTACTGGATGGGATTTTTCTATAGAGTAATCGTATGAGATTTTACTGGATGGACCCACATTTCAGAGAGGCAATTTTCTTCCTCCAGCCTTTCAAGTCTGGTTTAAGTTTAATGCTCCTCTCTTTTAGGACACATTATCCATACACCCAAAAAAGGCTAAAAGATCAATACTTGCATTGTTGGTTCCGACTCAAAAATCAAAAGGAATCGACTGTTCCATGGCGCATTCTTTGGTGCCTCCCAACTATTTCATTGCCTACATCAAACACCCAAAAATATCGCACATTTGTTTCCCAGGGCTGATGAACAGTGCCAACAACTTTACTCCAAAAGATTGCACATTTGTCTATTTTTACCTCTTTTTTTCTTTTTTTGCACAACCTAATTACATTCAATCATATTAAAAAAAAAAAAAACTGGCCATTCATTTATATGCCAGGCGAAATTTCACTATGAGATGGGAGATATCCGAGCAAAATTGACCCATCACTTGAGGAAAATTACAAAGATATCCAGTCTATATGGAAAATAGCTGAGACTGCAATGAGATGCACTAATCACTATTCGACAGAGAGGCCCACCATGTTAGAAGTATTACAGGACATTCAAGTTGCCATCACATTGGAACAGGCATCTGCAAATGGTACTATTGCATTACCAGTGTTTTCTGATGATTCATCTCAGTACCCTAAACTCAGGTAGTCTACCAAGTGGCCTTTTTTTTAATTTTCCCTTTATTAAAGGTCGCCAGTGTTAAACTGTTAACTAGTTCTTTTTTTTTTTTTTTTTGGGGGGGGGTCTTGATTTCTGGAAACTTTTGAAATAGCCAATTTATCCATGAAATCACCATAAGATCCAATATCCCGATAAAAAAATAACTTTTTTTTAGAGATATTGAACATTATGGTGATTTCATGGGTGAATGTTTTAAAAGTTTATAGGTACACCGGAAATCATTCCTTTTTTTAATGTATTTGTGTACAGGGTTCTAGTTTTTCGTTTTCTTGTTGGTTTTCTTTTCAATTTTATTTGTTTTGTTGTAAGTTAGAATTATATAGAGACGAGGCCATGGTTTCATTAGTATAAGGGATCGATGTAACTTGAGATAATTTATTGATAGTTAAAAGATAAGTAGATAAGGCGACTGGTTAAAAACTGATAACTCGTCTAATTATTTCAGTTAGATCGAATTTGGTGTAAAATTATTGTTGAACTGTTTCTGTAGTTGTTTTTTTTCTAATTCAAAATTTTATATCATTTTTTTGAGAACTACATATAACTCAACCTGTGTTAAAAAAAAATATCGAAGAAAATCCAGATAGAAAAATTATAGGACTATACATTAGTTCCATAAATAATTTCATGTATCAGCATGTGATGTAATTAATTGAAGGCCAACAAACAGAACATATTTAAAATAAACACACATAAATTAATTGTAAATTTATATATGACTACATAAATTGGGCTCCAGCCAGACACAATTGTACGGCTCAATCAAGCACTTGAAATTAGAATTATGCATTCTGGTTTTCATGTTGTAGTAAAATGCTGCTGTGCTTGTTTCATCACGAAGCCTTGGCAAGTATAGTTTGTTAATGTAACTTTTATATGGCAATGATCTTGCAATAGAAGTTCGGAAATCCAAAAATAGTGTCAGATCTCCTAAATCTTCAAGTGGAGTCCAAGACATCTTTGATCTATCCAACTTGTAAACTCGGACATAATCCATGTTAACTGCTCGAAACACGGAGATTAAGTCACCGTTGCACTCTAGCAAATAACAATATTCTGAGGCAATCTCGGGTGCCTGATCTAGATTTGAATAAATAGGCGACGGCTTATCGAGAATTCTCCATGTGTTGTTTTCTGGATTAAAAACACCAAGGTTGCCCAATCTACTCAAACAATAGAATTCCCCGTCAATGAAAACAGGATTGTTGTCAGCCACTGGGAATGGGCAATTGTTGTCGAATTCCATATGACACCATTCATCCTGCCCGTAATGCCATGCGATAATTGTGGTATATTCACCACTAAGTGGACCGACAAGTGCAAATACCACACAATTACTCAAAGAATTTGGCGCACAAGACATTGCGATACCACTGTAGGAATAATCATACTCTAACATCGGAAGATGATGAAAATCATTGGTGAACGGATTTAACAAACAAAGCTGACTGTCATCTTGTAGTGCTAGAACCCAACCGTCTTTAGAGAAGAGCAAGCGGATTGACTCTTCGGAATTAAGGTTCTTCAAATTTAGCATAAACTGTTTGTCTTTGAAAGGATTGTACATTTGACATGTACCAGATTTTTTTGGGCAATACATAAGCCATACTTGTGCTTCTTTGATCGGATTGGATAGGTTCGTCCATGGCTTGCAAACTGCTCGAAGGCGACCGGAATCCTTCAAAGGTAATTTTTCTGAAATTAACTGCACCATGTGTATGGGCAGATAATTAGCCAATTGCAAAGAGATAGCATCTTCCCTGTTTCCATTTTCTTTTACCTGTGAATGTGAGTTTTTTTTAAGAATCTGGCTGGAATATAACAAATTAATTTGGTAATATCTAATTAATTAATTAATTAATTAATTAATTAAGATAATGATAATTTCTTAATTACTAAAAAAGAAGGGAAAATATAATTAAACATACCTCAATGCTGAACGCATTGGTCTCAGATGAAATACAGATTTCAGGCTTGAGGACAGGTCGCCTATAATTAAATTATAGTTAGTCTGTCTTCTGTATCATGCAATAAAATTAAACTAACACAAAATAGAAAAAGGAAAATAAAATTATGCATGTAGTCTTTAATAAATATTGTGACATATATATACCTCAGAGGTAGTAACCAATTAAAAGAGCAATAATATTGATCCTGTATTGCCTCTTCAGATAGTAATTTAAAACTGATGGTTTGATTATCCAAGCATATTTTGTAGAGCCTTGTCCCATCATAGCATGACAACAACTGATAAACACAATTCCGGTCCATTTGAGCATCCTTTGCACGAAACGACTGTCCACCTTTACCATACGAATCGAGGAAAAATGCGCAATCGCCAATGCTCTCCACTTTTACCCAATTAGTTTCTTTTTCTGTTATTTCTAACTTGAAAATATCAATATTAATAACAGTTTGTGTCGTACCAGGAAAGACTGTTCTCACAAAGAAAAGATCTCCACATGATTCCACCAAGTGCATAAGAAATCCAATTCCAAAATAGGAAAAAGAGTGATTAGGTTTATTATCCATTCTTATAGTTTTCACATAACTAGTACCAGCACCTGTTGAAAAGGATGCTATATCAATTATCTTTATACTGTTTAGAAGCACAACATATAATTTTTCTTTGTACTTGAGCATCGTTGCTACATGAGTGACATCTAAGTCGACAGGCAACTCAGTCCATTCTTTATCGCCCGGATGGCAAAACAAAAGAAAATTTTCTTCTTCCCCAAAGAATATGATGGTGCAGTCAAGAGAAGTTGGTGATGATGTTAAAGTGCACAATTTAACGGATGCAAACGATTCCTCATCAATAGGCGGAAGATGAATCTTCTTAAGCGAGTAGATGTTCAACAAGAAACAATCGTCGGTTAGATCGCTGACTAAAAATAACCACTCTTCAAAGTGAGCCAAGCACAATTGCCCCTCCATTTCAGGGATTTTTCTTTCTTCAATAATTCCATTCAAGGGATTGATCAAGGTTTGAGTTTCTTTATGTGATCCAGGTGTTCTAATTAGCCAAGCTTGATCGTCGAATCCACCCATGTTTGATCAATATAATTACCTAAATTTAATTTCCAATATATATATTGGAAGACTTGTTAAGTTGTTAATTAATTAAGACAAGGTCAAATTAATTACTTAAAGACTATTTACAACGAAATTATTATCCACTGTATAAGTATAAATGTATAACTAATAAAAGATATCTCAATATATTATTTTCCTTAATAAGCTTTTAAAGGGATATCTTTATGGGTTGAATCTATTTTTGAGAGAGATTTAAGCTCCACCTTGTCAATTTCTTTAATTAGGAGTTAGCTGGTGCAAGTTCTAAATTGTGGGTAAGCTATTGGAATCTAATTAATTTCCACGTTAGATAAAAATATTTATCATTTATTTGGAAATTATTTTTAGTTTGGGGACAATCAATTTAATTATATTTCTGATTTATATTTGGAATCAAATTAACATAATAAAACACTTTGAGTTTCGTTATTAATTTGTAAGAGATGGATTTCAGAATTGCATTTCTTTAAAGTTATATATTTTCTAATTATGCAAACAGCTGGTATGATTATGCATATGCATGTTATTTGAAAATTGAATAGGTTGTAATTAATATGTATATGAAGCAAGATTCATTTGTAAATTAGATAAGATATATATGAAGCAAGATTCATTTGTAAATTAGATAAGATATAATTTACCACTAGAAGCGTAAAAGAAGCAACGCAGCGGAAGAGCGTGTGGCCGGCCTTCCTCTCTCCTTCTCTTGTTTGTGTGTTAGAAAGATAGTTAAAATTGCACAACAATAGAAACCTCTCTTCTACCAGTATTCGCACAAACTGATGGAATTTCGCGAGTAGGTGTGCTAGTATCACGAACTAGCTGTCCCGTCCTAGTTTCCTACGATAGTGCTAGGATTTCTTCTTTTGCGGATTTCTTCTTTTGCATTTGTGAATGCGCATAAGCAATTGATGGATGCTCATCACACTACCCCATCTTTTATAGGATCTATGAGCAATTTTCTAAAAACTGCATTTTCCATAAATAACGGAGAGAAATTAAAAATAGTGGAGAGTGAATTTTGAAAGGATGTTATTTTGAAAGCACCATTTTATCATGGAAGTTGTTATTTTGAGAGCAATAATTATATAATGGGAGATACTATTTAGAGAGCAACAATTATATACTTTTAATTTTAAACATTTACCTTAGTACAATTATTATTAATTTCTTTTAATGGCTACGTCAACAATTTACATTTGTACCTCTTTTGTTTAATACAGATTTGAGCAATTGAAACATGCGCCAATTTTTTTTTTTTTTTTAGAAGTGCGTCTCTCTCAAGTCTCATCTCTTATTCCATCTCTAGATCCCTCGATCCTACATGGTACATATATATACACATGCTGCGTTTCACAAATTGATATTTATTCCTTCTCATTTCTACATTAGCAAAAAACGAATGAATCATTTTTTAGTGAATTTTTTCTATTTTTACATTCAATGCAAGGTATTGTAATTTGCTACGCATTTCTTGCCGCCAAAAATAAAAAAAATAAAGAACAGCAAAATATAAAATATTCCCCTTTTCGCAATTTTCTAATTTTAGGTTGTTATATATAACAGCATATATACGTGAGAAGTTTCTACGAAATATAAACAGGTTACCTTAAATTGGTTCGCATCCAGTGTGGAACAAAATATATATATATATATATATATGAGGAGGGATCCAATTACACCTCTTTTTTTGACACATCATGACATTGTTTTTTATATAGTTTAATTTTGTGATTTCAAAATCTAAATAGTCGATCCAAACCGTTCAACATGATTGATATACTAAAATGTTCTTGGAGATCAAATTTTATATTTTTTTGAATTTTTTTACTATTTATTAAGATGGTTACAAAATCGCTGTTTTTCAATGGTCCGAAAACAACGATTTTGTAACTATCTTAATAAATAGTAAAAAAATTCCAAAAAATGTAAAATTTGATCTCCAAGCACATTTTAGTATATCAATCAAGTTGAACGGTTTGGATCAACTATTTGGACTTTGAAAATGATAGGTGTCAAAATGTGTCAAAATAAAAGGTATATATATATAACGCACCGTATCGATAGTTGATACTGGTACGTAACGTCACATGCAAAAAAAAATTATTATGAAAATTTGAAAAGGTTCCTTTAGTAATAGAAAATAAAATATATATATTAATTCGTTCATAAATGATCCACTTAATTAATCATCACAGGAAACTCTGCACGTAACATGGAATTTGTTGGTGTGGTATATCATTTATGCCGTGAGACAAGTTACGTTAGTATTCATGTATGAACTACAGTATGAGTAAGGCTTAGATGCCATGCATAAATAACATAGGACTTTTGTGATATGGTCTCAAAAATTTATCGTTTATATTTTAAATTTCGATCCAAGTAGCTCACTGAATTAGTTATATAATTAACTTGAAGAATATTAATTTTTACTATTTGTGGAAGTTTTTTTTACTATTTTTTTATGATTTATGAAAGATGACAAAAAATAAAAAAAATTGCCAATGTTTTAGGTGAATTTTTGTCATTTTTTATAATTAGAAAAAAAAGTATAAATTGGTATTCTACAAGTTCATTATATAAACGTTTTACTTAGCTACTTAGATTGAAATTTGAAGTTTATACAATAAATGTTATCTATAGCATCTAAGCTTTACTTTTCATGTATTATCAAAGGATGAGGAGACGAAGCAGATGGTGCACATATTGACACCATTGATTTTAGGCAGTTCATGCATCCCCAATCCCGATCTACCGCTACAACCTCCATTGTCAAGCTCCATCGACCTCAACAACATGATGACCTAATTAACTACATTTTAATTTACATTAATTTTTCAGATTCTAGTAATTAAAGTACATTTCAGGAATTATATTTCATTAATTCATTTCATGCATGCATGATGCATGCATATATCTTATGGATCTGTATAGTCAAGGCAGTGGAGATGATGCACAAGGTGGTGAGCTTAATTAATTTATTGATTGAAATGATAAGTGGACAGATGAATAAATTTATTTGTAAGTTAATTTTTAGGATTGATATCAAGAAATTGACTATATATTATTAGGGTTAATAATTCTGATATATAGGTGGGACATGATCCAAATTTTATTCTTGCCAAAAATTAACACTATATATATTTTCATGTTACCCGCCATTTTCTTATGAAAAGAAAATATATGACTACCAATTGTTGATAACTTCACTCTAATTGTATTACACATTTATTTGACTGACAACTTCACTCTACATTAAGCTGATCCTATGAAATTCGAAGAATCCTATAGTTGAACTAAATTATTTTGAAAAATAAGCATTTAAGGATGGACCGAGCCCGTTCAATCTGCTCTGGCACGAATATTAAAGGTCCCGTGCATTTCCACCTTTCTTATTGGACGGTCCTGATTTGAGCTCTGAATTATACGACCCATTAGAAATCAGAAATAAAAAAAGAAATTAAAAACAAAAATTGGGCTCTCTTCTCTCATTTTCTCTGCCCACTTCAGCAACATCGAGTCATCGACTGCTGATCAAAGGTATGGTTTCAGATCCTCTGCTGCTCTCTTTCTTACCATCTATTTGGATTCCCACTAAGCCGCTCTCATATCAAAACCCTAGCTAAATCTGAATTTTGGAAGTTTTGATAATTCTTTCAATAGTTGCTATTGATGTTTTGTACAGTAAGCTTCGAGATTTTCAATTTTCATCTAGCTACTGATAAGGTTCAAGATTTTCTTAATTTAAGGGTCAGGATCTTTATAGTCATTTTATAAAATATGAGACATTCAATAATATTCGTGTTGAAATTAATCTTAATAACAAATAAGAGAATACTAAGGAGATAAGTGGTTAATGCAATATGCAAAAATATTCTTGTATTTTTAGTACTTATTTTGATACTTAGTTAATTTTAAATTATGTAGTTTGCTTATTATCAAACAATACATCAGAACTGAAAACATGCTCAACAATCCTAGTTAATTAGTGACATTAAAATCGCAGATAGCACAGCACAAAAACAAAAACACCAACATTCAACAGTAACACAGATCATTCTGATAGCTCATAATAATATCTATTAAACATCTCGGATAACATAAATAAAAACATAAACACCAACATATTAGAGAAAAGCCTAATAAAATTCTGATGAAACAGCAACAAAGCAGCTCAAACGACTCAAAAAACTGTTCTACAGTTCTACTACACTATTTTCTAAGTTCTAACAATAATTAGCTGCACTTAGGAACCAAAGGAGACTACATTTTCCCCCCCAAAAAAGCAAGTAATATTAGTGTCATTTCCTCACGGCTAATCAAAGTTTGGCTGAAACCACATAGATGGTGGGGGTGGCAAAAACAGCGGCATATCAGCAACGTCAAGCACCACCGGCTCAGGGTTGCCATCATCAAGCTTGGCAAAAAAAATGCCATAACATGGTTTATGATCCCTCCAATCCCTCCAATGCTTAAGATCCATAGAATTCAGCATAACTTCATTATCGACAGATGACGAACAAACGTACTCCATGTAAATACAATTCCCATCAAGTGAGTCCCATTTATCAGTACTGACAGCCAGGTAGTGGTAGTTATCCCCATAGAAAATAGTGGTATCGCTTGTGTCAGAAACCCATTTCACATCCATCCGCGGCTTTTCATCAATGACCTGATAGACGTCAATTTTTTTCTTAGGAGCCTTCACAGTAGCCTTCCTGGTAGCCCCCTCTTCTTCGGTGGGATGAACAACAACCATAAAAACTCCAGATTTCCCTACCAAAAAAAACTTGCGAAGATATTTCAACTCTTGCTTGAAAAAGTATATACTCTGCACCTTGTGTTGGTTTAGGTTATAAATGGCCATCACTCCCTTGTAGTACAGATAAAAACTTCCATTATTGTAAGCTGCATCGGCCAGTTCAGCATTTGGGTACGGAGATTGGGCGACCTGTGTCCAGGAAGGATCCCCGACTTTACAATAAAAGATTCCGCGGGCTCTCTGAAAGAAAACCATTATGATGCAGTTCGGATCTGTCAGATCCGTAGAAAAAGTTATCTTGGTGATTGCATAAGTTGTAAACATAGACTTAAACAGATGATCTACCATGCGGGGTGGCCTTTCTCCCCACCGCCGCTTATCTTCCTCATCTCCATCCCTGATATGTTTAACTGGAATATTAAAAGGAGGGAGCGGAACCCGCGTACGAGTTAACGGGTTCAACAAGAAAAGCTCTGATCCACCAGTGGCCACAATCAGGAGCCAGCCATGGTAGGTGGCACAACACGTCTTGCCGATGGTCTCTGGGAGGGGAATCTTGCGCATCTTAGATTCCCAGAGGTCGTAGAATAAGCGGATTCCATCATCAACTATGTCACTACTTACCAGGTACGGAATCATTAGCCATGGGAGTTGGGGAAGCAGGTGGTGCGGTTTTGGAAGTGATGCAGAGCGCCATGGGGAGCAAACGGCGCGAAATCGAACATAGTCGGTGATGCATTTAATCTTTTCTGAAATCAAATGCACTGCTGCTAGTGGGAGATGGGCCCAGTCGGGAAATACAGTTGCTGAATCTTCCATTTTGGAGCTGAAATCAAATGCAAAGCTAGCTGCTTTGTAAGTATATATATTTCTTAAGAAAAATAGATGAAGAACAAGAAGGTTGTTGAAGGGTTTTTATTGTAGAGATTTTTGGGAACCCAAAAGGCCGTAGAGTAGACTGCTTTCAATGAAATTTAAGTTCAAATTTATGCCTATAGGTTGAAAGCGATCTTCAAAAGAATCCAATCGTTTCATTTCCCGAAGTGGTTTTTTTTAGGAATTTAAAAAAAAAAAAAAAAGTTCGTTTCATTTCCGCGACGAAAACCCACGCCTCTCCAGTTTTTTTTTTTTTTTTTTTTTTGAGAAATTAAACTTATGAATGAGTGTTTCTTTTAGCTTTAAAAGAAAATCCTCAATTTCCAATTTTTAAATTGATAAGATTTTGTATTCTTATTTAATTATTTTTTCTCATTTTCAAGAATTGTATCGCATAATTAATTCACTGTTTTAAACCCTGAAGGTTAAATATAACATACATAAACACTACAGCATATTTGGCTGAATGACTTTCAGCGACCACTATCAGCGACCGGGCATCACGCCGGTCTCTGAAACTCTTTTTTTAAAAAAAAAAAAATAAAACAAATAAGAATCGGAGTCGAATGGTTTTCAACGACCACTATCTGCGACCGGCGACTCCCCAGGTCGCGGCTGTTACCAGTTACCTTTAGAGATTTTCTTCCCGATTCAATCGGGAGGCACTAAAGAGGTTAGCAATTATTTTCAGAGATATGTGTGCCAGAGAATTAGATCCGGTTCATATTGAGAAGCTCGAGAGGGATATTATTGTCACAATATGCAAGCTAGAGAAGATATTTCCGCCCGGCTTCTTTGATTCAATGGAACATCTAATTGTTCACATCGCTTACGAAGCACGAGTTTGTGGTCCTGTTTCATTTCGTTGGATGTATACATTTGAAAGGTTAGGGTTCTAATCTTCGTACTCTATTTATTTGTATACATTATATAATACTGTTTCATTTCATCGTGTTGCATGATATTGTAGATGCATAGGGCGTCTCAAGAGAAAAGTAACTAATAAGGCATGTGTTGAGGGTTCAATCGTAGAGGCATATATTGTTGAAGAGATATCCAACTTTATGTCTCTATATTTTGAAGATGAGGTCGTTACACGGTTGAATCGCCCGGAACGATACGATGACGGTGGATTTGTTGAGAATGATCAACGACTTCCTGTTGTTAGCTACCCCGGACGTGCAACAGTAAATATTCCCGTCAGAGATCTTACGGATGAAGAGTTAAATGCGGCACACTATTATATCATGAATAATTGTCGTCCAGAATTCGACACTTTGATTAGGTAAGCATTTTTAAATATGTTCGGAATTCGACATTTTGAAGAGAGTTACTAAATTTGGCTTATTGCGGGCAATTCGATGCTTTAAGGTTAGAGAGAATAGGCCAACAATCGGCGCAACACTTCTCGATAGAACTCGTTCTCGAGAGTTAGGTACCTGGATGCGTAAATTGGCGTTGGACGGTAAAATTGCAGATGAAAGGATCGCTGAAATTGTGCGTGGGCCAATCACACGACGAGTTTATCGTTACAACATGTACGATGTGAATGGTTTCCGATTTCACACCGAGTCATACGGGATAAAGAGAAAAACCAAAAATTATGGTGTTTGTGTTGAAGGTGAGAATTGGGATGGCACATCCAATGACTATTTTGGCATACTTGAAGAAATTATTCGGTTAGAATATAGTGGGATCAACAACAGAGTTTTCTTGTTCAAGTGTCGTTGGTTTGACACACATAGGGGGATGCGGGTAGATAAGAAGCATGGATTAGTAGAGATAAATCATACAAGGCTTCTTCAAAAGGGCGAGAATTTTGTGTTTCCTTGCCAAGCGATTCAAGTGTATTATTTGCCTTATGCGTCATCCAAGCGAGAGAGACAAGACTGGTGTGTTACAATAAAGACAAAAGGAAAAAGAAAGCCAATTATTTTGTTCAATGGAGATGCGTCTTTGGAAAACAATCCACATTTGACCGAGTTCTTTCAAGAAGACGGTCCAACTACCCAATTTGAAGTGCGTGCTGCATCTGAGTTGAATGATCCAAGTCTATTCGTTGATGGGGCGGATCCTGAGATTGTCACAGAACAAGAATTACAACCACAAAATAATCAACAACAGAATAACAAAAAAAGGAAAAAGAAAAAAACTACATAAATTGCCATATTAGGTTAATATCTTTCAATGTACATTTATTTGGAAAACTTATCTATGTAACGTTCTTTTTTAGGTTTGGAATTATTTGTGAAACTAATTGGTTTTTGTTCTCTCTTTTCTAGATATGGCGCCAAGTAGAAAGGGAAAGGGAAAGGCGACGGCGGGATCCGGAGAAGATAGTAGCGGTAGTCAGAGAAATGTGCGGGGTAAGAATGCATATATTCCACCGCCACCACATCCTTCGTTGCGACTCGTTCTTAGGGTGACGGGACACAGGTAATACTCATTTTTTTCCTTGTGTTGTAATTATACATTAACTGTATTGATTGTATTAATTATTTCTTTTTGTAGAACTTTTGATGCAGGGGATCCAGAAAAAACCAAGCAAATCAACAAAATTATTTCACAGACTATACGCAACAATTATCCTGGCCCATTGTTCAGTTACTCTGCTTTTCCCGAGGAGACTAAGGTTCTTTGCAAGGCAGAGTTTTCGGTGCGAGAAATTAACTTTTATCAAACCACTAATAATTATTACATGCTACATTTTTATAAGCTAACCAACGTAATTACTTTTTCACTATGCATTACAGAAATACTATATTTTTGCTCCGGAGGAAATAGAAGACAATGCATGGGACGTTTTTAAGAAGGTAGCGGACAAACGGATGCAAGACATGCTCCACAAGGCGCAACTTGCAGCGAAAAAAGCATACGGGGATAATATGCAAGAGTGGAAGGAGCATTCGGCGCCTCACCCGCACGATTGGATCTCATCCGCAAATTGGCCAGGAGTTGTGGATCATTGGTGCAGCGATGCTTTTGCTAGTCGGAGCGCGCGAAATAAGGCTAATAGGGCAGCTGCAGAAGGGTCTGGTGCCACGACGGGCTCTGTGAGCATGCTTGTCCACAAACAGCGCTTCGTAAGTTGTTTTTTTTATTAAGTTAATTAATTTTCATTTTAATTGAATCAAATCGAACTAACGTTGATATTTTTTTTTGTAATTGAAATTGTCTTTCAAACTATTAACAGGAGAAGGAAAACCACCGTGAACCCAGATGGTCTGATGAGCTGTTCGCACCGACCCACAAAAGCAAGAAGACGGGGCAATTTGTTTCCGCCAAGGCTCAAAAAGCATTTGTACGTAATAGAACATAAGAATTGTTTTACAAAATTAAATTTAGGCTGGTAGAAATACTATTGTTATATCTATAAAATTTGCAGGAAAATTATGAGAATGCGATGAGGCTGAGTCATGGAGAGGACAGAAATGACTGGCCTGCATTTGACATAAATGTCTGGTACACTTTGGGTGTCGATGATCGTAATGCTCATGGCGACAATTATGGCCTCGGTGCTCTAGGTAAAAAAACATTTCTTCAAATCTATAATTTTTTTTTACTTTGTAAGATATTAACTAACTATCTTATCTTTAATGATCCGGGCCGAAGAGCCAAGTATCGTGTTGGTGGGTCTAGCAGTACTCCTTCAGGTTCTTCAGGGTCATATTCTTCGGCACCACCGGCTTCACGCCTTACACAAGATGATATTGAAGCGATATCTTCTCATGTGATGACCTCGATCATGCCTAAGCTCACTGACGCAATCACTGACCAGATCAGCAGAGCTTTTAGATCTGCTCAGGTACGAAATTCAATTTATCCGACTGTTCTAATTATCAATTATATATCCGAGATCCTAATTATTTAAACAACTGACAGGGAGGGTCGACCTCGGACCATGCCTCGATGCCGCATCCTCAGGATGACGACGATGACAGCGAGGATGACGGCGAGGATCTTGGCAGAGATGGTACTTCTTAGATTTTCTAGAGTTGACATATTTATCTATGTTACAATTTATGTCTAGATATTTATGTTATCGTACTTATGTTGATTGCATATTTAGCATACTTATGTTGGTATATTTATGTTTTTGTGATAGTTATTCATGTTCTTCTTCTATTTCATTGTTTATTCGTTTTTTATATTGATTATATATATTGGAATATCGATGTAATTGTACGTCTCATAACAATTCCGAAACAACGAAATATCAATAATAAATAAAACCAATGAAATCAGCACCAATAAATAAATAAAAAAACAGAAACAAATTAATCACCAAAAAAAAAAAAAAAAGGATTATCAGCGATCGGTAGAAAAGAATCAGAGACCAAACTCTGGTCTATGATACTAGAGGCATCAGCGACCGGATATCATTATCAAAGACCGGCAGGCTTGGTCTCTGATAATGAGGGTATCAGCGACCAGCTATAATTATCAGCGACCAAACATGTTGGACTCTGTTAACACCCCATGACGTCACCATACACTTTCAGAGACCAAAGTGATTTGGTCTCTGATAGAGTATCAGAACCGGGATATATATATCAGCGACCGGTGACGTCATCTGAGAACTATCAGCGACCATAGTTTCAGAGACCGGGATTTCAGCGACCAAAAAAACACATCAGCGACCAAATAGTGTATCAGCGACCGGAATCCCGGTCGCTGATATTCCATTCTGCTATAGTGAAAGGATCTAAATTATCACAATACAAATTTAATCAGTAAAAATAAATAAACAGTATGCATAAAAATATACTGTCGAGAATCGGAAATGTCAAGTCAAAATTTAAGAATTTAAAGACATTTTTTGGCTATAAAAAATGGAATATCCTATTTTGTAGATCACTTTCTTCATTGTATATAGCAATTGCATTCTAGTTTTAATCTGTGAGATCCCTCAAATATTTTTTAAATCTGTATCTACTTCTGTATTTTTTTTGCATTTTTTAGAACCGCATGTAACCTTCTCGTGATATGTGTGGCATGCCACATGCAACATAAAAAATAGATGGAACTGAACTATTTGTGTATTTTCAGACTGCCCGCTGAATTAGAACCACACCATTTATTTTTCGAAAAAAATAATCAATCTCTTTTCTCAAGATGAGACTTGACTTATACGACCACAAATATAGTCATTATAATCAATATTAATATAATATCTTCCTAGTATAATCTAATTTGCATCCCACTTACAACAGATTATTTTTAAATAAGTAGAATTATATTTGCAACACGTGCTGGTCGGAAATTTACCATTTGTAATGATCATTTCTCTATTCTTCGTATTATTTTATTTCTGATTGAAATAATCTTTTTGAGAGAACTGATTGAAAGAATCTTAATTAATTATCATGCTTGTAGTTTGTTATGATACTTTCTTAAAATGTTTATTATTTCTAGCTACATTTATAATTAGGGATATTCTAATTTCTCCCTCTTAAGTGTCCCCTAACCATCCCTCATATTTCTTATCCTTACTAACAACTCAACTAATTTCTCCATTTACCTTCTCCTTTTCCTCTCTATTTCTTTCTCCCTTCTTTCCTCCTTTTCTTTTCCTTTCTCATTCACTGACAACTCCATTTCTTTCTCCCTTCATTCCTCTTTTTCTTTTCCTTTCTCATACACTGACAACTCAAATAGACGACCACGATCCTTCCAATCTCTCCTCCTCCGACTACCACGTGTTCGATCTCTTCTCTGACCTCACCTCCGATTTGTTCTCCGTCTGTCTCTAACCTAGACCCAAAGACTCCTCGACGGAGAGCAACAGAACAAGTTGTATAAGTGGCACAAGTTTGAGTTCTTCGAGAAGTTCGGTGGGAAGGCCGTGAGTCTTATTGAGATCACCGGAAGAATCCAATGATGCTCTAGCAGTAGAGGTAATGCGACAGTTCTCTGGCCGAGACGTCGAGACGGCGGACGGTTGCAGCGGATCTGTCCGAGACGTCGAGAGATGGTGGACGGTGGCGGGCGATCTGGCCGATGATCTGTTAAAGAAAACGTCGAGACGGCGGACGGTGCCGGCGATCTGGCCGATGATCTGTTAAAAGGAAACTTAGACGGTGTGTGTTCTTCATATCTCTTCTTATCTCTTCTCCCTTGATAGTTGTCTTTTGCTTCTCCCTTGAGCTATCTTCATATCTCTTCTCCAATATTTTCTGACAACGATGTGTGTTCTTTTTTTTCTCATTAGTTGTAAATTATCGTTTTGCAAATTACAAGACTGGAATAAGACATATTATAGGTTTTAAACTGGTGGTGTAAATTACACCAGGTGGATGCTGCACTTAAGGTGCTTGAAGAAATAACAAAACCAAATTCTTGATACATGAAACCAAATACTGTCATATATAAATAAATAATAGACGGTCTCTATGATGTTGTTAGAGTTGAAGAGGGTAGCAGGATGCAAGCCAACCAATGCATATGACCTACTACATGTCAAGGTTGTGGCTTTGCTATCACAACTTCAAGCCATGTACCAAGGAGCGGTACAAGTGAGCATGATAGGCAAGATGATCATATTCTTGGATTGTAAAGTCAGCATAGAGAACGATATAGGCATGTACCAGGGCGACTGACTGACTCAATCGAGATACTACTTTGCTAATTAATTAGCTGATTAGATGTATTTTTCATTTGACAGATTTGATCTCTCCTAAGAGGATGTGGTTGAATTGCACCTTTTGCAATTTTACTTGACTTTATATTTTTGAATGAAAATTTAACTGCATAAGAATGAATACTTAATGTATAATGATGAATGCTTTACTACATATGAATGAATACTTAATTGCTGAACTATTTGTCATATTAAATAATGCTAATGATGGTTAAATGTAAACTAATCTGTAAGATCCAGATTCAATAAATGATTTGCAAATGATGGAGAGAATTTCAAGTGAAGTTGATGCTCCAGTCATCAAAACCTTCCTCCGTCCTTGCAGTATCAAAGCTCTCGTCTCGGCACTGAGTCTGATGCCAGGTGTCATGTCCCCTCTTAGAAAGGAAAAAAGGTACGAGTCCTATCTGCCTCCTCTTCTTTCATTCTAATCAACTCCGCCTCTGCCATGACTAAGATTGCAAGCTTCTCCGCTGCGACTGGGATTACAAGTGTCTCGCCTTCTCCCAAATCTTCTCTCAGCCTCATCTCGTCTTGATAAATACATATCCCTTTAAATTTGAATACCTTACATGTTTGAGATGAATACATGTCCCTTTTATGTGTTGAACTTGTTTAGATAATATATGTTCAAGTTCTGGTATCAATATATTGTTCTAATGAATACATTTTACATAGTTGTTGAATACTTCATTGTATTGGGTTGAATACATATCTGTATATCATGTATTATCATGTCTCTTTTATTTTGGAGTTCTGACACAACATATAAATGTGAGATTGATTTAATGTTTATATTTCATTTGCCTGTTGCAAGAATTGGGCATAGGAATTAGAGTCCAATTGAATCCAGTCCCAAAACTATACTCATCATTTTTTGAAATGTTGAATACCTTAGCAGTTTTGTATGAATACTTATGGTTGTCAATACCAAATGTCTGAATGGTGATAGAATACATTATTTAATCTGGATGAATACTTATATGCTAGAGTTGAATACCTTGAAGCTGTGAATGAATAGTTTGGTTAGTATTTATTTTTTGTGCTGTGAATGAATACTTGTATTGCCATATTTTAATGTATATGAATCTGACTTTGTTTTTGTTTGTGAAAATTTGTAGCATATGATCATATCGAACGGATCCTAATAGCTTTTAGGATGTTGATTGATGAAAGAAATGACAGCAAGTTTGAAATTATTTGAAGTTAGCATTGTGAAAAATTAGAATTGTAGTTTCTGATTGGAATTGTTGTTTGTGATTCGTAACTGGTATTTTCTGATTGGATATGTTAATATCTTAACTTGTTAGTTGAATTATAGTTTGTGTTTGTAGTTGTTATATATGATTATTAATATTTGAAATTAGAATTACCCTTGTTAATATTTGATTGTTGCATTGATAATATATGATCAAGTTCTGGTATCAGTATATTGTTATAATGAATACATTTTACAGTGTTGTTGAATACTTCATTGTATTGTGTTGAATACATATCTGTATATCATGCATTATTCTATGTTGTTGAATACTTCGTTGTATTTCAGTGTTGTTGAATAAGATGAATATTTGTATGTAAAATGAAAATTTGTTAAAATGAATACTTTGATCATTAAAATGAATACCTCACATATCAAGTACTAAAAGTGTGCATGCAAGAATGAATACTTCTCACTGCCTTCTCTGTTGCTTTCTCTTTCATGGGGGATTGATTAGCGAAACAGCTAGGTAAATCATAAGGATGAATACTTACACAACTAGGATGAATACTTGCTCAATGAGATATGAATACTTGCATGACGATGATGAATACTTGTGCAACCGACAACTCGAAAGTATGTCATCATGGATCTCATTTGAAAGAGAAAATTATTTAGAAGACGTTCGTGGTTTTAGATTTGAAAAATACCTTACAGATCGTAAGAAATATTGGTTTGATTAAACGGAGAAAAAAACACCCACCTCTAAAAACGTGTAAAAGATGGTGGGTGATGTGTCCAGTTTTTTTTGTCTATCATAGTTGAATACATTTATGTCTCTGGTTGAATACATATGTTCTTTGGAATGAATACTATTGGATGTTTTTACATGTAAGTATTTTTCTGCGATTTCAACTGTTTTTTAGCAGGTTTCAACTGTTTTTATCTGGGGGACTCTTAGGGGACGTTTCATGGGGGACAGCTAGGTGTTCCCTTATAATTATTTGAATATATTTTTTGTTATCTATACTTTTAGTAATATTATTCGATGGATAACGACTTCTATTTTCACCTCTATTATCTTCAATCATTCTTGACTACGGAATCGCTGAAAATAAAATCCACTTAATTGTTGTTTTAGAGAGAACGTCAAATATTGGAATCTTTCTTTTGTTACTGTCACATATTCTATGCGAAAAATAATAACCCATTGAATGCATCTACTTCATGTTCATGAGTGATGTTTGTACGTGTAAAATTGTAAAATTTTTGAAATTCATTTAGTACAAAAGTCAAGTGGTAAAAAAATTTGATGATAAAGGAATGCATAAAATAACATATAAAAAGTTTTTTTTTTTTACTGCTTGACTATATACTAAATGAAGTTGAAATCTTTTTAAAATTTAAAATGTATACACATCACTCGTGAAGTAGATGAATTTCAACAATTTTTATTTGTCATATAAAGTCAATCCAATAAAATTTTAAAGTTGCATTTACCAAACTCTTTTCATAAGCACAACACTTGCTAGATTTGCTCAAAAAATAAAATCAGATTCTGAAGCAGATATTTTTTTTATGCTTAGGGTAAGTGGGCCACTAAATTGATGCTGGGCCCAGTTTATGGACTAAGATAGTGATATTGTTTTTGTTAAATTAAATTAAATTATGTTTCAAACCCAAGGTTTTGGCAATGTATAAAAGGCACATGACAGTGCATTGTTATTTAATCTCTTACACAAATGTTTTTTTTTTTGTATTAAGTTGTGGTTTGCGAAAGAGTTTAAAAAACAATGTAAGTCCACTGTTATGTGTCTATTTTTACACTGCCTTAAGCTTGAGTTTAAAACATGATTTAATTTTTAGAACATGTTTTGCAAGTTGTCAGACAGCTTGTGAGAAATTTCAATTTCTTTTGATTTTTCACAATATTTTATTAGACACTTTACAAGAATATGTTTTGTCTTGGTTGGATTCCAACGAAATGAGTCAAACTAACTTTCAACTAATAAACATGTTCTTAAAATTAAATCATGTTTTGATCCCAAATTTTGTACTATTATTATTTAATTTCTTACACAAATCCCCTTTAAATAAGATGTGGTTTGCGAAAGAATTTAGAGAACAATGTAAATCCACTGTCACGTGTGTATTAGTCTACACCACCAAAAACTTGGGACTAAAACATGATTTAATTTTCAAAAAATATTTTATTAGTTGAAAGTGAATTAGTTTGATCCATTTCTTTAGAACCTAACCAAGACAAAACATGTTCTTCTAAAGTGTCAAATAAAATATAGTGAATTTAGTCGTAATTGTTACAAACCGCAAAAGCCCCAAAAAGACCACCAAGGACTATATATACTGTAATAACAACTATAGTAATGCAAGTACATTTAATCATCTAACAGGCTCCAAAATTTACATAATTAAAACATGCCCCTACAAAAATAAGTATCGACCTTAACAATAGAGAGAGTTCACAGAAGGTCGAATCTTGGCTGGCATATGCAGATTGAAGGTTTGCTTAGGTGTTATAGACATCTTATTCAAGGAATATTCAGGGTCTTCACCTTCTCCGTCACTATTATTGTAATCGTCATCATAGTGATCTTTAAAGCTGCTGATTGGATCAGATAATATTCTTGGTGCATCAAGATCCTGAAGTTCTTCATCTTCATCTTCTTCATCTTCATCTTCTTCATCTTCTTCCTCACTATTGCAGCAGCTGTATGTTGTATTCACCCTTGACCAATACACAAAATTTGGCCTGATGAACCTGCCCAATATAATGTGATAAAAACAAAACTAATGAGGAGCCATTTTGATTTAGCTGAGCAGGGATGGCATCTAATATACTAAACTAAAAAAAGAATCTAATTTTTAGCAAATTTATTCTGTTTGATCCCCCCACCCCCCAACACACACACACAAACACACAACCACAACAACCACCTTGGATCTCCAAGAATATTAACTGTGTTTCATTTGCTTACTGGGGCTATTTGAAGCTAAGAAATTCACAGCATAAGCAACTTTGCATTAAGAAATTTAGGCATTTCTAAAGGGCCATGCCTTGATATGAGGAACAGGAAAATTAACTATGATATAAATAAATTAAAAGATAACTACGATAATATGTTTTGAACTATGAAAGAAACAAACCGGTCAGATTCCTTTAATAAATAGGGGTCGAATGGAAAGAAATTGTCCAATTGTTGAGTCCACCCAAAGGCATTTTCATCAATAGTAAATGATGCCTGAAACAGGCGAGCTGCTTTTGCCTGTTGTCGAAACTCCTGAACTATTGAAGGCAAGCACACCTAGTACAGACAACATGGGGCAAAAGTATAACAAATCTAATGATTCTGTTAATGATCAACAACATACAGATCAAAAGATACTGTGATCTCAGACAAAACTCAAAATTTCTAGGTAATAGAAAATGCATACGTACTTCATAAAACGCTTACAATTCCAATCTCAACCCCAATAAATGTAGAGAGAAGAGGTGGAAGGGGCAACATGTGGGGCAGGTTACGCAAACGTTGCAAATTATAAAATCTAGTTAGGGCTTATAAAAGCTTAATAATTTATTTTGTTTAGGATTTAGAAACCCCCCCACCCCCCTCCATTCCCCTACCCAAGTAAAAATTGAACTGCTAAGCCAAATGAAGGGCCTTGGACAAAACCAGTCATCCAATTCTCACGGAACTTCTATCCCCACTGCAGAAGGACTCAAAAGTCCCACTTTCTTTTTTTAAGCTCAAACAAAACAAAAAACAAATCAAGCAATTTTAATTTCAGTTTAAAGGTGTCATATGTTGGTTTTGAAAAGGACTGGATTAATGCTGATATAACCTCAGAGGTAATTCGAAAATTTTAAACTCGGTTTTAACAACTGGGTAGCAATTTGCAAACAAAAAGCTAGTATCTCTACAGTCCAACAAAAACAAATGAATCAATCTGGCATTGCATGCAAATAACAAATGTGCAGATGTTATTGGAAAATAATTAAAAATAAATAAAAATCAAAAGTACCTTGAGAGGATTCAAGCGATTACTGAGAATAGAGCCCAAGGGAAGATCAAAGAGAAAGGACTTGGCCGGTAATTTAGTAGATACATCCATCAGCTCTCTCATTCTAAAGCAGAGTACATACATCACTGCCTACTCCCACAACCACAATAAAACAACAGCAATAGTATCAGAAAAAAGGAGACTGCTAAAAATTATATGTTCAAGAAATAAAAGGTACACTTTTACCTGACAAGCAGAGTAATAGATTTGATGGGCTGCTGGATCGAATATTCTCTTCCAGATTGGATTGCAATAATCGGAACACCAATTAACTAGTCTGTATTTCAATGTTTTTCATTAGATGATTATACAAATAAAGAGATATGAATGTTAAAAAAAGAAAGAAAAGAGATTGAAATAACCTTGTTAAATTGCTAGCAACTATTGACAAAGAGATGAACTTAGCTCGTGAGAGGTAGCTTGCCAGGTATGATACTGCGCACATCCTGCACCAACAAAGGAGATTTAGAAGGCAATCAAGGTATACAGTTCTTATTTCTAGATATCTTGTGCTTGAGACAAAATTGAGATGGCACCATATTACAGAAAATTGAGTTGAGTTGTTCAAATTACAATTCCATTTACATACCTTGAGATTGGATCCTCAGATGTTGAAAGGAAAATATCAGCAAGGTCATTGGCAAAATTGAGGCCCCAGATCTCAGGATCCAGTGAACATGCATAAAACATCACAAACTGCACCCAGTAACCAAATCCAAATCCAAATTTGTTTAATATAACAATACAAAGGCTGGCAATTGAGATAAACAAGACCATGCTCAATTTAAACCAACCCACTGGGTCAGCGGAAACTAGAAGTTGGGATTTCTTGTTCCATTGGTAGACCAGGTCAGTTCAGGACTTGACAAAAACCAAGTATAACAAGTACACAACATGTATATAGAATTCACTACCAATGTTTAATTATTTGAGAAATTAAGAAAAGCAGTTAAGTTGGTTGACTTGACCAGAGAAGACCAGAACAACTGCAAATATATAATGGTTCATCCTCCCAAGGAAAGAACAGAATAAGTGCATCAGAACCTGAGTGATCTTGGATTTATGAAGCTTCAGCACTGCAGTCCGGAATATTTCCTTAAAAAACATCTTATAATCCGGAATCTAACAGACAAAAAAATAATCAGATTAGTTTGACAATGGAAATGACTAACAACTTACCTTAGACCTATAATAATTGCAATAGAGTGATAAGTCTCATGACACATTTTTACTGTGTGCTAAGTAGTGCACATGAAAATACAAAATATATAGTTAAATACCTTGACGGCTATATAAAGGTAAACAGTCTAATCAGAAATTTACTATAACGATACCAGGTCAAAACCATAATGTATTTCAGTTGAACAAGTACTAATTAAATTTAACAATGATTAGAGTAAACAACAATTTTTTGTATTAGTTTTGGTCCAGTCCGTCATCTATTAATATTAATTTTGATCAGTTTTTGAAATGTGACGGAAAAATAATCCAATATTTGAAGTGATAATTTTCTTGTCCCACACTATAGGTGGCATAAGATGATATGTACCCAAGTTGTAAAAGTATATTTTCAAAAAGATTTAAGAGTAAAAATAATAATTATTTTTGCATTAGTTTGCTTGACATCGATAATCCAGCCAAATAGCTATAAATTTTACTTTTAATCATTATTTGAAAAATGACCAGAAAATTAAATTGACATTTCATTTCACAAATAATTATGCCTCAACATAAATACAGAAATGGGGCATATTAGGTGCCTCTGTTTCTAATTTATGTCATCATTTCTATCCCTTCTGCCAAGTTATGCAATGCATATTTACCATTTTTGGGAGCAAAGCACAAGTGAGAAATTTGGGATATGGCACCCTTATGCCTTAACCAAACATGGGCTAAAACACCAACTTATAATCAGACACAACAAGAAGTAAATATTTTAGTGAAATAATTAAAAAAGGATATAGGACTTGCAAATATTTGTGATATGTCAACCCAATTCTAGTTGTTTGAGGTGGTATGCTAACTAAAAATTGTGTTTATATGGAGAAGTTTAAGAAAGAAAAGTACCGTTAACAAGTGTCCGCTTACAACACGTGATTTGAGATGCTCACAGACAACAACCATCAGGCCATCCAACTTTTCCACAAAGTCACTATTGCAATAACTATTAAAACCCCGATTATTAAACGGAGCACCAACCTATAGAATGTATAAAAAGTATTATAAGTAGTAGCTTTTATAAATATCCAATAATAAATTTGAATACAATACACAAACTCTACAAAGATAGACAAAACATGTAAAAGAAAAATAATTTTCCATTGCTTCAACACCTTTGAATCTTCTTCAGCAAATTGCAAACAATGATTGTCAAGTTCTTCAAGCTCCATGTCCAATATGTCTATGGTCTGATCTTCTTGAGGTACGTCATTCCAATTTATCATTACCTTTCAAAACAAAAATGACTTTACTTCTTGGTTCGTGATGATCATTCAACACAAAAATGTATGTAAGAACAAGCTTTTCTCCTATTTTAAACCAGTAAGGAGATCAAGAACCTCAGCAAGTACAAATGAATAAGAAAGGAGGGTTCAAATGCCTTCACTTTTGGTGCCACCACTATGCCTCAAGTTTTAAAATTTAATATCTCAAAAACCAAAATCATATACCAAATTAAAAGTTCATATGTGATCTGTATCACTTATTCTATGCACATAAAGAATTACAATATTTCGACTTTGTTTTGATTGGCACCAAGAGTATGTAGAAAATCCACTAATGCTGACAATTTCTAGACATTGACTTCTCAAAATCTGGGTTCTGACCAAAACAGAGTTGACATGCCACAAGTTTTTATGCGCATGTAGAGAAAGTAATATATCACATCTAGTGGTTTTGTTTTGTTATTTTATGATTAACATTTTTGTTAATAAGGATTCAAATATGTTGGTGGCATTATGCAGGAAATTGAACTCTTCTCGAATAGAAAACTGATGGAGATCAGGACAAATTTCCATGATTGTTTGTAATGCAAAGCAGATTTCAAGTACATATAATTTTGGTAAATTTAATGTAAGGTTACCAAACTAGATTGCAAATTGCTGAAGGAATTCAATTTGCAACCCCTGCTCCCAAGATATTGAAGTTTTACTTTCTTCAAATCAAATTAATCAAATAAGTAAACAAACTGAATATTGTCCCCATTTCTTTTCTCTCCTCCCTATTCCTCTTTATTACCCTTTTCCTTTAACCTCATGAGAAATGAGAGGATGGAGAAGCAGAAAAAAGAAGAGCAACCAAGATCAGATGTGGGAGATGAGAGGTGATCGACATGAGAGCAGAAGAGAGGTATAAAAGATAACTAAAGAAAGAATCTCTATTATTTTGCCTATATGATGAAGTGGACGTGTTCATGGAGGATAATTGATTAAGGGAAAAATCAAAGCACAGTGTCGACAACAACAACCACCAAGCCTTTAGTCCCAAACAAGTTCGGGTAGGCTAGAAATGAAACCCACAAATCAAAGCACAGTGATTGTGAAAAATATATTGAAGTAGAGTGACCAATTTCGTGGGTCAGGTTATAGTTCTGTACCTACCGTGAAACTACAGATGTAATTTTGCATCATGCAGATGTTTTTCATCGAAGATGCAAAACAGTTTATTATAGAGAGGTAGAAACTTACATCCAAATCAGAGAGCAAGTTGATGACCTTTGAAAGTAAAGTGGCACCTATTTCCTCTCTCTGTAAACCCAGCATGCACTCAACATAGGCAATCATTTTCTGCAAAACAAAATTACTTAATTCAATGAGAAACAATAAAAAATACTAAGGTGTTGGAGCACCCATCATCCAACCAACATACACAGAAGCACACACCTTAAGTGCACGCATACATGATAAAGTTGCTTAAATTATCCTCATTAAACTAAAAATCAGATCTGGATAATATGCTTTGCACACAAAACCCCAACTGAACCTCAATTAACTACTAATCGTCCACCAAAACCCTTGATTGCTCAGTGAACCCTCAACTAAATCAAATTTTTCCATCATTAACCTTCAATTAGTCAAGTGGCGATTTTGTTGCTCCAGTTAACTCTGAATTTGTACATAATTCAATTTATTCCAACTTAAGCCTCAACATTAACCTCAAGTGCAAGTAACCACGAAAGGTGAATACAACTTAGTGGTGAGAGTAAAAGAACTTACAGCCTTCGAGTAAGAAGGCCGTGGCATGGTCTTAACAAGGACATCAGATAATTTGAAGGCTGCCAGAGGAACACATTTGAAAATAGATTGCAAACATGTATGCAATTCTTGGTGAATCTCTCTCTTCCTAATAACCCATTTAGGCTCATCCAGCCACCTCAGCACCCTGTCAGGCGGTTGAAAGTTGCTCACAAGCATGTGCAAGCACCCCTCCAGGTGCTTGTCTGGCACGGCTGCCTGGTACAGACAATAGTCAAATATTGGACACAAGAAACAACAATTCTATACATTAGTAAAGCATGAAACATCAGGCAAATGACATAAAATGGAAGAGTGTTTTCCTTTTCTTGCACTTCTGCTCAAAGAAACTAAATAATTTATCCATGAGCAACTTTTAATGTTCTTAACTCCAGAACAGAAGCACACATCTTGTGCACATTCTGCTTTTAGTATGCCAGAGGTAAATTAAAATTTTCAAACAAACCAAGCTCAATTTGCAAAAAAGAAACATCAATTGTGAGAATTGACCCATCAACGAGCTGGTCTGGCACTACTGGGTGCATACTTAATGCTGACAAACCAGAAGAGCCAAAAGTTCACAAACAAAAATGGAAAATAAGAATTGACCCACTAATGAACTGGTCTGGTGTCACCTGGTTCATACTCTAATTGGTATCTTGCAGAATCATTGATAATGTACCAGTAAAAAACTGACCAGCACAAGGTTTATACCAGTCCCTACAGCCACCTAGAATTACTATTTGGTGGCTGAACTTCTTCGATTGGATCTTTACCAGCTGGTGATACCGAAAAATTAAATGATGTCACCATGAATGAATAACTTGCCAAGGTACTAATCAACTCCAATAAAGCAGTCCTTGTATCAAACCCCAAGAACCATATGGGCATTCCATATACCTACGAAGTAAATAAACTTCAGTTTAGGATAAAATGAATTGCTTTAAATTTCACTTCAAGTTAGAAGTATGAAGTATCAATCATAACCCTCCATTTGCATAACAGATAGCAAGACTAATTGATACCTAACCATTTCTTTACATGAATGATATAAAAATAAGGATTCTTTGATTACATTTTCTCACATGCTTTGCATAATTGTCAACAATATTCTGAGGAAAAGTAGAGTGCATAAGAAAGTTTCCAAAAGCTTTTACTTTACTAAGAAGCAATTCATGGCATGAGGTATCAATTCTTGACACAGCTTGAGTCATTGCCTTCAATGCTGTCTGCAAAATTTGAAATAAAGAAAGGTAAAAGAATTAAATGATGCAAGGGACATTTGTTATTGAAATATACAAGGCAGGTCAGATAGTTACTCGTTACACGATTTTGCATAGTTAAGCATCAATTGCATTAAAATCCGTAAGCTTGCACAATTACTATACGGACCACTATACGCTGGATCCATCTGGAGCCACAAAATGACTAGGTAAAATAAAACAATACCGTAAGCAAGGCCTCCTCATCAGGTCCAAATCTGCCAAAGAGGTCAAAAAGACTTAGTAAGTAGTTGTACTGATCATCCTCATGGCTGGGTGCCTACATAATCAAACAAAATGTCAATACATAGCAAGTAAAATCAATACAGATGAGAAAAATGAACTCGATAATAACAGGAAATAAAATAATCCAAACATGGGAAGATGGATCAACATAAGAGAGAAAAATAAATTCAATAATAAAAGGAAATTTTAAGGTTTAGAGGTGGTATTGTAGAGAGATGAATATATTTTTGCAAATTTCAAATTAAGGAGCTTATAACCCAGAACAATATTTACTTAGCTTGTAAAAATTGTACAGATATTGAAATACTGTAGAGCCCAATTATCTCGGTGCACGCTTCAATAAGCTTATCCCCAATAAACTGAAAACAATAACAAGCAATACCACAAGCTCCAGTTTGTTTCCAAAATTTAACAGGAACTTTAAAGTAAAAACTTACCATCCGAACAGAGTCGAGCACATAATGAACGGAAGAATAGGTCTCGGAGTCGCTAGCAAATCCCTCCTCTCCGGCCGCCTCGTGTTCGACCATATGCTCGTCTGTCACCACGCCCATCCGTTCTTTCTAGCGATTTTATTTGTAGGTTCAATATACCGAAAATTGGCCAACAAATAACAACAAGACTGGACTGCCATAGAACAACGGAAGGGAAAAGAAAAGGAAGCAAGGTCAAGCAAATATTTTCTTAAATTACAAAATTTTCATTTGGATTTATTTCAATGTGTAGTTCTTGATTAAATTCGTCCAGCAGTGCCAAAAAAAAAAAAAAATTAACAACTATTAGATAAGCAAGCACCTGAACCTCTTAACCTCTTGCTTGAATTCGCCTAGCGGCGATGACGACGCGGGATCGGGTCAGATGCAAGGAAGATTGAGACTTGAGAGATTCGGGCGTGTGGTGGGTTGGGTCTCTTGTCGTCTGTGACTGGGGCGCGCGAGGTGGCGCGACTGCGCGAGCGACGGAGGTAGGAGGGCGTAGCGCTAGTAGCGAGAAGAGGGGAGCGTCTAAATAAGAACGGATCCAATTAAACCATATATATATAGACGGAAACAAATCCGCTGCGATTCTTTGGAATCCCTGCTTGTTCAAATCAAACCATTCATTTGTTTCGAAATTCGTACATAAAAATCAACTGCTTTGAGATTCGTGCATTTCAAAGGCAGAAAGAATCGCAACAGATTTATTTCCATCTATAGATAGACACACCAGCTCGTTAACAGGCTAAGCTGGCTCCATCCGAGTTAAACCCGAGATCTATTTATTAATTCGGTTCAAACCGAGTTATAAGCACAGTGATAAATTAAAACAGAGTTAAAAATTTGTCATTCAAATATAATTCGTATGCTTACAATCGCGAATAATAAGGAAAAAAAAATAATTCCCAAAGAAAACCCCTAAAAAAATTAAAAAAATTTCTAAATTTTTCTTTTTTGGTGTTTTGTTCTTTTTTAATCATGAATAATTTGTGATTCACATTTTATACGCGTTTTATTTGCGAATAAAACGTATTATACGTTTTTTTGCATTTTATTCAGAGTTTGGTTCGAATATGACAAAAAAATGAATTAATCGCATTTTATCCGCGAATAACTCGTGAGTATTGTTACTATGGTTATAAGTAAATTGACTCGCTAATAGCTTGATTCACTACCAAACAGATTGTTAGCGATCAAATCATAAATGAGTCATGGATCCACGAGTTACGAGCTTTTTTGTCATAATGCACTAGACGTTGGAGACTAGATTCTCTAAGAAAGCATTTGTTTAATATGTCACTGCTTTATCTCCGAAAAGGAAAAATGCGATATGATTATCATGCTATAATTCGATCATGTCACATTACATGATTAAAATTTATTTTTGCGTGACATAATTAAAATAGTGGAAGACACTTATATCATGTAAATAGTCATGTCACATATAATTACATCGTCCAAGATAAGATTCAAAGCGTTGATTTAATATGTCATTGCTTATCTTTTCAAACTATAATTGCTTTGACTAAATTATTGAACTTATCGGTTTTTATATATTTATTTAGAGGGGTTCCAATACCTCATGTTTTTCATACTTCATACTTCATCATACTTCATATTGTATATATATGTTTTTAAAGTCCAAACTGTCGATCCAAACGGCTCAACATGATATCCTTGCTAAAATATGTTTGGGGATGAAATTTTATAATTCTTACAAATTTTTAACAATTTTGTAAGATAGGCACAAAATCATTGTATCTGGACCATTCAAAAACAATAATTTTCAGCTTATCGAAAAAAAAATTAAAATTTTTATCACCAAGCATAATTTAGTATGGATATCATACTGAGTGGCTCATATCAACATATTTGACTTTGAATATAAAGACACAAAATATGAGGTATGATAAGATATGATAAGATATTAGAACCCTCATCACTTATTTAAATAATTAGATGGTTAAGAGATAAAAATGGACAACTTTTTAATAAAATGATGTATGTCTAAAATTAAAACACTAAAAACTAAAATATGTAAAACTTAACGGACTATATCAAGCAAATAGTAAATTATTTTTTAATGATAAAATTTATTAATTATCATTTAAATTGAACGGTTAATATTGTATAGCTATAAATATATGTTCTAAATTAATACATGGATATGCAAATTAGAACAGTGCGAAAAAAAATATAGCAACTGCAACAAACATTTATCCTTAGTAACATGGTAAAATTAAATATGTAAAAATTGAGCAAACCACATAAAACCTATATTACATTTATGGAAAGAAAAAAAACGTAAGCAATAAATTTATACACATATGAAGTATAGATAAATGACAAGTAAATAATATTGATAAATGAAATTTGAGTTCTAAAAAATGACAAGTAAATCTAATTATATACTTCATTATGTATAATTATTTGTAGTACTCATTGAACTTATCACCATAGTGTCGTTATTTATTATTCCTAACTAAGAAAGATTTATTTAACTATAACTACTTTTTTTGAACTTTGTCCCAAAAATAAAAATATGTGTGGAGAAAGAATTTAATTTTTGAATTGAGACAATACTACTACATGTAATAAATTAATTAATTTCAGAAAGTTGATCACATAATATTAATAACGTATTAATTTCATACATTCAATTCAACTGTGAGATAAATGACACCTCTGGAATGATGGAAACAGAGATAAATGACAAAAAAAAAAAAAAAAAACGAGGTTTCAAAGAACAAAATAGTATCACCAAGAAGAGAACAAAATAGTATCACCATATTCCTATTAGATTTGAGGTTTTCATCAGAAAAGCATATGTCATTACTCGTTTTTTCTTAAACTCCAACAGTACATATATAGAGAAACTAAAGTGATGCAGTAAATTGAGGATATGCCCCTAACACCTAGCTCCCAAAGATATACAGATTTTATATGAACCAACTTGAGATGAGATGGAAGAAGGAAACATCAACATCGTGTACAAATTATAACATAAAAAAATAAAAAGAAATAAAAACTTCCAAGTCTGATACGGATTTGAACGCCCATCGACAAGGAACAGGAAAAGATTAAAAAGGAGCAACAAATATTCAGACAAGTCCCGAAAACTTTTATTTACAAATATCATCAAAGCAATTATGGATATTCAAAAATAATAAGCATGTTCTTTTTAGTAACTAAACAACTTCTTATAAAGTTAAAGAGAATCATAATAGAAATCTTCATGTTCATGACAGTGAATAAAAACCCAATGGATCTTCTAGTCATTATAGAAACTAGAACATCAATAACATTCATGTTGAAATCTTATAACAAATAACAGAATTAATACCAAGTAAAGAGTTATGAAAAACTAAAGAATGTATGCAGAAAATTAAAAAATTTTTTATTTTATACCATTTTAAACTTATTGAGGATATGCCCTAATAATTAATTCTAAATTAGATAGATTGTTTATATATTATCAAACAATACATCAGAACTGAAAACATGCTCAACAATCCTAGTTAATTAGTGACTTGAAACTCTTGGCAAAAAATAAGAACCAATAACACCAACATTCAAAAGTAGCACAAATTCTGAAAAAGCATACACATCAACATATTAGAAAAACTGAAAAAGCCTAAAATTCTTAAAAACAGTTCCACTGCATTATTTCCTAACAACAATTAGCTGCACTTAGGAACCAAAGGAGACTAGATTTTTGTACCTAATTATAACATCAACATTGTGTACAAATTATAACATCAAAAAAATCAAAGAAGGAAGAAAGATTGATGCTTCATGAAGTCTTGATACTGGATTTGAACTTGCCCCATCGATCATATGGCAGGAACAGGAAAGAAGATCTGACAAAGGAGCAACAAATATTCAGATAAGTCCCTAAAATATCTTGTATTTACAAATATCATCAAAGCAATTATGGATATTCAGAAAATAATAAGCATGTTCTTTTTTAGAAACTAAACAACTTTCTTACAAAGTTATAAGAGAAACTAAAGTGATGCAGTAAATTGCAGATATATTATCAAACAATACAGCAGAACTGAAAACATGCTCAACAATCCGAGTTAATTAGTGACTTTAAACTCTTGGCCAAGAAACACAAAACCAATAACTACACCAGCATTCAAAAGTAGCACAAATTCTGAAAAAGCATACACATCAACATATTTTACAAAAATCCTAAAATTCTTAAAAACAGTTCCACTGCACTATTTCCTAACAACAATTAGCTTCACCTAGGAATCAAAGGAGACTAGATTTTTGTACCTAAAAAGCAAGTTCAAACAGTGTCATTTCCAGACGGTTAATGAAAGTTTGGCTGAAACCACATAGAAGGTGGGTGCGGCCAAAACTGCGTCGCCATCTTACTAACACCAACCAGCGACGGCTCAGGGTTGCCATCATCTATCTTGGCCAAGAAAATGCCATAACACGGTTCAACTTCATTAACCACAGACGAACGATAAACGTACTCCATATACATGCTACCCGGGGATAGCGAGCCCCAATCATCAGTACAGACAGCCAGATAGTGGGAGTTATCGCTTGCATAGAAAAGAGCAGTGTCACTTGGGTCAGCAACCCGTTTCACTTGCATCCCCAACTCTTCGCCTATGACCTGGTACAGGTCAATTTTTGTTTTAGGTGGCTTTGTGATGACCTCTGCTTCCTCAGTGTGATGAACTACCACCATGTAAACCCCAGATTTCCCTACCACAAAATATTTTGGAAGATAGGCCAACTCTAGTTTGGAAATGTATATACCCTGCACCACGTGTTGGTCTAGGTTATAAATGTCCATCTCCCCCCCATGGTAGTACAGATAAAATCTTCCATTATAGTACGCAGCATCTGTCACTTTTCTAGGAATACAACGTATGGATTGAGATACCATGAGATATGCCCAGCAAGGTTCCCCAACCTTACAAAAAAAGACTCCATTGGTGTCTTTCATGAACACCATTATAATGCAGTTCGGATCAGTCGGATCCATGGAGAAAGTTAACTTCGTGATCGAATAAACGGTACACTGGGATCGGAACGATCGTATTGGTGATGTAAGCCGATCATCAAATCTCATGGGCTCATCAATATCGTGAACCCCATTCCCGATATGTTTCACTGGAATATTAAACGGAGGGAGATCCACGCGAGCCCTGGTTAACGGGTTCAGCAAGAAAAGCTCTGATCCACCAGGGGCCACAAGAAGGAGCCAGCCACGGTAGGTGGCACAACACGCTTTGCTAATGGTCACCGGGAGGGGAATCTTGTGAATCTTGTTTTTCCAGAGGTCGTAGAATAACCGCATCCCATCGTCAGGATCATCACCATTCATAATTGGAATCTTGCGATACCTTTTTGTCCGGATGTCATAGATTGAGCGGACATAATCTGTGCTTCCACTTATTGAGTATGGAATCATCAGCCATGGGAGTTGGGGAGGCAGGTGGAGTGGCTTTGCAAGTGATTCAGCATGCCATGAGGAGCAAACGAAGCGAAATCGAACATAGTCGGTGATGCATTTAACCTTTTGTGAAATCAAATGCACAGCTAGTGATGGGAGTTTCGTCCAGTCGGGAATTGCAGATGATGTATCTTCCATTTGGGAGTTGAAATCAGTAATTCAGATGGGGTTCAGAGGACGACGGGGAGGACGGAGAAGGTTACTGAATGATTTTTATATAGTGTAGTGGGACCCAGATGGCAGTGAGAGAATTTAAGAAACTTGCTGAAAAAAAAAAGAATAAATAGATAGACCCAGCTTAAAGGAAACTGATAGGTGGACCCTACTCTCAGTTTTTCTCGTTCACATGAACCATGACCAACCATGGGAGAGTGCCATTTAAAACCCAGCGCCAAGACCTCTTCATTTCAAATGGACCCAGAGTCCCAAACTACAAAAGCCTCAATTCAAAGGAGTCATATGGTTCACGCACGCCAGACCTACCCGAAACCAAGATACAATCCACTAATAATTTGACGCAGAATGAGAATAAAGTAATGATTCTTGGAAATCTTTTACATTGAAGAATTTGCTCTTTTACAGTACATCTACGTTAAAGTACAAGTGCCTAGGTTGCTATTAACCACACAATAACGGTAACTGCTTAACTAACTCATAACAGAAACAGTTGTAATCCTAGACACTCTAATGACTAAATCAATCATGACTATTTGTTAATTTGTCTTAGAATCATTACTTTATAAATGTGTTTTAATAGTTTCAATTCATCATTTAAAGTTAATTTAATAAAATTAAGAGTTAAATTCACAAAGACAGAACTCTCTCGTTCTACTCAATTTATACAACAAAATATATGTCAAGATAAGACTATGAAGAAGCAATAAATTTCCGTGTCAAGGTTTATAAATAGTTTGATATTTTTTATTGATATATAAAAAATGTTTGATTCTGATTCGAGCTTGGCGAATCAACTTTACTCATCGATCTTCTATGAAATGAGTGAACGGGGCCTGGAGCCTCTATTGGGCCTGCGTCGGCCTCTATTGGGTGATATTACGAAAGTAAATTTCAAGTGGGCCTTGGGCTTCATTTTGGTGAAAGATATTGGGGCCTAAATGCGTCAATAATGTACAATTGAAGATATGATAGTACATTAATAGCACTTTATATCCGATAAAATAATTTTCTTTGTTGGTCAGAATCAGAACTGTATTCTATCATTCTATGAGCTCTACAAATCTCTGAGTGATTGTTTTGAATAAAGAGGATTTGTTTTTAGATTTATGTCAGAATCAGAACTGTATTTTATGGCCTATATAGTAAAAAAAAAAAATCATGCAATTAGACTGTTGCATCGAAATACCACCGTCATGCATCAATACTCCTATATTATTTTTAATTAATTTTTATAATAAAAAATTATGATATAGATGGGTACATAGTAGTAAAGGAAAAGAAAGATAAAAGCCAGTATTTAGAGAATAGATGTTGATAATTGACGGCATTCAATAAATTTGTGAATGCTAATTTAATTTTTTTAATACTTATTTTTCTAAAATGAGTACATTGTGCTTTGCTTAGCTTAGATTATAAAACAGGAGACTATATAATAATTGGCGAAACATTATTCATGTATTTGTTATTAGAATATGTACGGTATAATATGCATATTACGGGTCGATTCTATTATGGATTCGCATCTTTATTTGTAAAGTTCAAAAAGTTGATTCGAATAGTTAAACATGATTTTCATATGAAAAATATACTTAGTGAGCAAATTTTATATTTAAAAAAGTTGCAAATTGTTATATAGGTAAAAAAAAATTACTGTTTTTTTTTATAATTCAAAATTTTCAATTCAAATGATTTTTTGTAATAATAGTAAAATAAAGTAACATATATAAAATTTGATCTGTATTTCATTAGTAAGTACAGTTTTGTATGAAAATCATGTTAAACAGTTTACATAGTCTATTTTAATTTTAAAAAAAAAAAATAACAGAGGTATCCTACAGTTCGGTCTGTTATATAATATGCATATTGCGATAGTTATTTTGTGTATATATATATTTGTGGTGATAATGAGTAATGACGCGCAACAGCGCAAGCTTAGTGCATGCAAATCTTGACTCATTTTCACTTTCTAATTTCTAATGGTGGAGAAGGATTTACATTTGCTGCGATCCAAATTTGTAAATAGTATCTCTAAAATCTCTGTTTTTGTAATCCAGTCGTCCAATGATTTATGTGCACCTATCTCCAAACAGTTTATTTTTCTGTGCTCGAATCTCCAAACAATTCAAGTTTATTTTGTAATTTTGAAAAAAACAAGAATTTTTGAGACACTGGTGTGGTAATTTTGTTTTTAAATATTGGTGATTTAAGCTATATGGTTAAATTTGACCAAATCTACATAATTATAAGAAAATTTACTCTTTGACACGTGGAGAAGAGTTGAGTCCAATTAAGTTGCAGAAATTTATTTTATCAAAAACAAAGTTACAGAAATTTAAGGTAAAATAAAATTAAACTGTATTTGGAATTTTTGAGTAAAATAAAATAATTGATTTTGTTAAGCTTAACATCATTGTCAATGATTAATCAGAAATGCCATACACATTATAAGTAAATTATTAGCAAATAATAAGCAATAATATATGGATAGCTGTCATAATAATTCATATAATATGAAAAATAAGAAAGGTGCTGACATTTCCAATTTTTGTGCCATAGGTTGTCATAAGATCCAATTTACGTACCCAAATTTTGCAAAATCAGAAACATAAATTGTTGATTATTAACTTTATTTTTCATACATAGAAGAGGAGTACTACAATACATGCATCTCTCACTTCTTTTATACACTCACGGACTCACTTCTACTTATATATCATGCCAAACATCTTACATTCTATTTATAGCTAACTCTAAGTCGGTGATTGAGTATCTAGATTATACATGATTCATATCTATAAATTTCTGGAGAATTCTTATTATACCGACTTCCTTCATTAATTTGCTAGTCGGTTAATGCTTCATGAATATTCTAGAATCTAATTTGGGCTTGGGGCTTTCAATTCGGTGCTGATTTCAACATAAATAATGAATTCGTTGTTGCTTTTTTTTTTTTTTTTTAAATCTTGGTAACAATACTTGGATGTGTATCTCAGGAAATAGAAATTTGAGTTTATTGTACTATAAATGGGAGGAATTTTCAAATTATAGGAGTGAAAGTGAATAAAGATCAATTATATAAAACTTTCGTGCTACAAATGGAGGTCAATATTACCGTATCTATAACATTTTATTCTAAATTATATAGAAAATCATGTATAAGTACAAAAAATTTCAAAATAAATGACAATCAATTGACGTCCTTCTTGAATGTTACTCCGTTTTTAGTACTATAACATAAAAATGAATCTATCCGTTGTGATTTCCACCAACAATAAAACATTTGTTAATGACAGTTACATTTTGCAGTAAAGCAAAAAATTTTACACGCTTTTAGCAAGAGACGTGCAAATTCCATTTCATCCCATTTCATGTAGACGAGTATGATATAGTATTACTTTTGATCAAAATTTAGACAACTTCATTAGAAGCAGCGTATCAGAACACAATCCACCATTAAGTGCCAATGCGGATGACAAACAAAGAAAATCCTTTGAAAAAAAAAAAAAAAAAACAGAGAACTTCATTTCATCCTAAAAAAACAACGAGATTACTGACATGAGTTGTATACTTGTATATGCACAACCATCCTAGAAAAACTTCATCTTCATCTACATCCAACTATTTATCCAACTCTTTATTTATTAAAACCTGTACCTTCATTTCTTGAAAGGCATATTGAAAGGCTGGAAACCCTAATGGTACCAAAAGGGAAGAAGCACCCACTTCACCCCTCTTCCACTTCTTGATTGAAATGACCGGCAACTTCAACTGCATTGTCGTTGTATTATAACGGCCATACACCGTAAGTTCAAATGAAAAAGCATTATGTTCCTGATGCGGCAGATCAATGTAATAGAGAGAGAGAACATTCCCAACATTGAGAATGGGTTCATTCACAAACAAAAACAGATCTTTATCGGGTCCAAGAAGGGTATAATAAAGATCCTCTGCAAGCTTCTTTTCACTAAATAGCATATAGATGGATCGACCATAACTGTAGTTAAAGCCCTTGTCCCAGTGGTCTTTCAGAAAATGTTCCAGCCATTCTCCTACAACATTGTGCATAAAACAAATAAAGGAAACCAAACAAACTTCTTGTCAGAAAAATTGAGAAATACAAGATTTGCCAAACAAGGCTTGCAGAAATTAAATTATTTTTAAGTAAGAATTGTACTATATATTACAATATATGTGGGGATTTATAGGCTATTTGAAATATAGCCGTTCTAAAACTTCCTAATATGTGAAATTCTAGAATTTGCAATTACAAGGATTAATCGGCTAGGTACCTATTTTACTATGACCGTGGAATCTGAATCGGATGATTATTTCTAAATGACCTATGAGGCTATTCAAGTCTGATTTCTTATTTTTCTACAGTTATGGTCATTGTTTTGCTAATTAATGTGTTAGTGGATTAGTTGTGCAAATAATACCAAGACAAAAAAAAAAGTATCGACAAGCAACAACGTGCACGAACCTGATAAGGCCTTGTGAGCACAACCCGGAATTGGGCATGAAGAATGGCCGTACTCACACGTATCAGCATGCACTTGCCTCTGGGAGTTGTGGCAACCTAAATTGGCGCGAGTGCATGAGAGATGTACTGATTCCAAAACCTTTACCTTTTCGAGTGCAATATTACGGGACACTACAGGATGGCCGTACAAGTACCACTTCTCTTGTAGTTTAGACCAGCAGGAGGGACACACCACCTCACCATCCGTATAAATATCCATATACTGCCAAAAGTATGTGAATTTGTTCATTTTGTGCATTTGCAATATAAGGTAAAAACAAAAAATCTTTTAAGTTGTACCAAATTGAATTAAAAGTTGCAACCGCAATCTTGCTTGCGAATTAAACTAGCATTTTACTGGATTTACAATTAAACATGCAAATTAAGAATCTTAATCACAAATATTTTATGTTTGGGTCTATCATCAAATGTTAGAGATAAGGGGAGAAAAAAGGAGACTAAGCACTCATCATTCTTTTGAGTTAATTGCAAATTAGATTAATATAATCTTGATCTGTAAGTACGTTTAAGATAACTTATAAGTAACAATAGTGTTACAATCTAATAGATCATGCAACTCCCAAAGGAATCTCTCATAAGTATTCTATAAGGGAGTAATCATTTCCAAATATGACACAACAGTTGCTTATGATGGAAATTGTTGGTGTAGTTTGCTGCCTAAATTCGGGCATAATACGCACAAAATTGAGATTTTTTAAAAAGAAAAAGAAAAAAGAAAAGAGAGAGAATCCACTTAGGTCTAGGTCATTCAAATATTGAAGGTAAATTCGTTCACAAGTTTCTTGAGAAATTATAAAAGCCCTGAAATTCGATGGAGCATTTACACAAACTTGAAAGACAAAAATAAACCAGAGAATATTATTGAAAAAGAAAATAACCTGATGAAGTGGAGGGCACAAGGGATTAGTGCAAATGGAGCAGTCCAGTAAGTCAGTATCGATTGTGACTGTCCGTCTTCCTCCTCCAGTCTCATCTTGAGGAGGAGGATTTGAAGGCTCTCCAAAGAATTTGTCCATAGCAGTGGACATGTTTTGGAGCTGCCTCTTCTTCTCCATTGAGCGCCTGTGTAAATCTGCTAGCTGCTCCGGGATCTCCTGCAACTCCTGAGTGAGCCCGTCATTGTTGGTATGAAGCTGTGCCAACTGCTGCTGTAGCTGTTTCAATTGGTCCTCCTGCTCTCGGAACTCCTGTATCAGGTCCCCATGTTCTTTCAGAAAATGTACCAGCTTTTCACCTACAACATTAATTGTGCATAAACAAGTAAAGGAACCAAAATGAGCTTTGATTTTGCAAACAAACTTCTCGTCTGAAAATTTGAGATCAAGATTTGCCTATAAAAGAAAGCATAATTGAGACAAATGATTTAGTAAGATGTTCTATGTGCTGTTTTAAGTTTCAGTCGAGAACAGTCCAACAAATGCTGTACCAACCAAAACTTTGTACCACCACCATTCCACAATATTAATCCATACATTTTTGTGCCTGTGGTCTTGTTTTTGTGCCTATGGTTTTGTTAGCAAAAATGTGCACCTGAAAAGGCCTTGTGAAGACAGCCTGGAATTGTGCATAAAGACGGGCCGAACTCACACGTATCACAGCGCACTTGCATCTGTGAGTAGGAAACTGACTTGCAGCATCCTAAATCAGCGTTAGTGCATGAGACATGTACTGATTCCAAAACCTTCTCGAGTGCAATATTACGGGTTTTTACAGGAAGGGTGCACGTGTGACACTTGTCTGGTAGATTAGACCAGCACGAGAGACACGCCACATGACCATTCATACACTGCCAAAATATGTGAATTTGTTCAGTTTTTGCTTTTGCAATATAAGGTGAAAACAAAAAATCCTTTAGATCGTACCAAATTGAATTAAAAATCCGTCATCAACTGTGCATCAACTGTGCATCTTATTGAGTATGGAATCATCAGCCATGGGAGTTGGGGAGGCAGGTGGAGTGGCTTCGCAAGTGATTCAGCACGCCATGAGGAGCAAACAAAGCGAAATCGAACATAGTCATGATGCATTTAACCTTTTGTGAAATCAAATGCACAGCTAGTGATGGGAGATTCGCCCAGTCGGGAATTGCAGATGATGAATCTTCCATTTGGGAGTTGAAATCAGTAATTCAGATGGGGACTGAAAGAGGACGACGGGGAGGAAGGAGAAGAAGGTTACTGAATGATTTTTATATAGTGGAGTGGGACCCAGATAGCAGTGAGAGAATTTAAGAAATTCGCTGGAAAAAAAAAAGAATAAATAGACAGATAGACCCAGCTTAAAGGAAACTGATAGGTGGACCGTACTCAAAGGAGTCTTTCTCGTTCACATGAACCATGACTAACCATGGGAGAGCCATTTAAAACCCAGCGCCAAGATCCCTTCATTTCAAATGGACCCAGACTACAAAAGCTTCAATTCAAAGGGTTCGTATGGTTCACGTACGCCAGACCTACCCGAAACCAAGATACAATCACTAATAGTTTGATAGAGAGAATGAGAATTAAGTAAAGTACATCTACGTGTAGACAGTAAAGTACAAGTGCCTAGGTTGCTATTAACGACACAATAACGATATATAATTGCTTAACTAACTCATAACAGAAACAGCTGTAATCTTAGACACTCTAATGACTAAATCAATCATGACAATTGTTAATTTGTCGTAGAATCATTACTTTATAAAGAGTCCGGCTAGTATAATAACTATCGTAAATTGTTCAACATGACCGCATAACTCTGTGTTTTTTTTTAAATTCAATAAATAGACAATTTAAATTGTTCAACATGATTTTCATATAAAAATGTACTTACATATGTAAATACGTATCAAATTTTATATATGTTACTTTATTTTACTATTATTACAGAAAATCATTTGTTTTGAAAATTTTGAAAATTTTATATATGTTACTTTATAAAGAATATTTTTTCCCAAAGATCGTAGAATAAGCGGAATCCGTCATCAATATATTGTGCATCTTATTGAGTATGGAATCATCAGCCATGGGAGTTGGGGAGGCAGGTGGAGTGGCTTCGCAAGTGATTCAGCACGCCATGAGGAGCAAACGAAGCAAAATCGAACATAGTCGGTGATGCATTTAACCTTTTGTGAAATCAAATGCACAGCTAGTGATGGGAGATTCGCCCAGTCAGGAATTGCAGATGCGCCCAGTCGGGAATTTTCCATTTTGGACACCGCTGCTCTCTAATTATTTTTCAAAATAGATGGAGAGAAAATAGATGGAGAGAACGAGATCGAACTGAAAGGAGGAGAAGAAATTAAGTCGCTGAATGATTTTTATAGAGTAAAGAATAAATAATTAAATAGACCTTGGTTGAAATAAAACTGAGAGGTGAACCCCCACTGTCAGCATCTCTAGTTCACATGAACCATGACCAACCACAATAAAGTACAAGTGCCTTGGTTCCTATTAATTAACCACACAATTAACCACAGTAAGTAACCGCTTAACCTACTCATAACAGAAACAGTTGTAGTCTACAATCAATCAATCAATCATCACCCACGCGTGGTGTTTCCTGATTGGAGCTGACAAGTGGGCAAATGTTTTAGTTCATGGAAAAATAAATGTTTCCTGATTGGAGCTGACAAGTGGAGCTGACAAGTGGGCTAACAATTATTTATTTTTCAAAGAAAAATAAATAATTTCTCAATTTTTTTAAACTAACAATTAAATATGTTATGTAAATATTTTGTAATTAACTTTTATGAACGTACATATAATTAATTATTGTGTGCATTTTTTTTATAAAATATACATGTGATGATTTTATTTTCATATCCGAATTGTATATTCTTAATTACCCATTTTCATATTTTATTCTGTAAATTATGTGATGATTTTATTTTCATATTTATTTAATATTCGATCGGTTATCTTATCCGAGATTAAAAAGGCAAATGAATACGATATGTGATGTATGTGTTGACCCTGTTAACAAATGCCAATGAGCCTTGAATCAACTTTTTTATTTTATTTTTATTTTTTCGCAATCAACTTGATCTTATTTTTTTTATTCTTCTGTATCTTTGCAATTTTTTCTTTCAGTTTTGAGTTGACATTCAATTTTTTAATTATTTCATAGCCTTCATAAAAAAGTTACGCTTGTTCACCTAAATAATTTTCTATTTAGTTTAGAATTGAATAATTATTTTTGAATTTCAATACTTTCAGGGCTGATCTTATTGAGTTGTTGTATAGTGAAAATATCGTGGTTCTTCTAGTACATTCAAAAGCTAAGATACTGGAGATTATTAAATTAATTTCTGATTTTGTATATTTATAAAAATTTCGGGGGATGTATCCGTAATACGGAGAAGAGCAAATGGCATGGATCAGGGAAAGAGAAATTAGATCGTGACACAGTTTATCTCATTGAAAGCTTTATTTTCAAAAACTATTATTTTCTTTATTTTTTGTTTCTAATTATGCATCACAAGTATATACGAAAAGGCAAATTGCTTAGTGATTTTTTATATATAAATTAAGAAAGTATATACGAAAAGGCAAATTTGACTTAAAACTAGTTTGCGGAGCATCAAATGGTTCACCTCTGTTCGCACAAAAGTGTATTACAAAGTTTTAGTACAACAAGCTGTACTTTTTAAACCTCGATTCTACTTTTGATTCGGACTGCAAGTGCACAATTCTATCGTTAGTAATATCGGGTGTCGATCCACAGGACGGTTCAGTAATTTAACTAGATCTCTACCTAATTTATCGTTAAACTATAAGAGTTGAAAGGGTTTGAGTTGGTTGAAATTTTGGTTGACAATAATATAAGATTGCAAATAAACTAAACTGGAGTTTAAAACTAGTTAAAAACAAGCGTTTCCTAGGTTTCTGATTTCATTTCGACTCTTGCCTGACAACTCCGCGTACTTTGACCTTGCTCGACATGACCCGTGTAGTCTCCTACATGGTCCGTGTCAGACTCGAGTGAAACTGCAGTTATCTGATTTCTGTGCTGATTGATTCCGTATAAAATGAATTGACCATACTTGACGTTTCTAAATCTCAACTCTCGTTTGTTGGCTTAATAAACTCGATAATGAAAATACAATTCAATACTCTTAGGGTTCTAACCTAAACTCTCGTTCATTGGTTTGAATAACCTAAGTTACTAGTTTGGTTTACTAAAGGTATTCAACATCTCTTGATTGCTGAAAAGTTCACCTCTCGGCTACTAATTAGTTTTCTCTCTCGGTTCATCGACTTACCTCAAATACTTGGTCTGGTTGAAAGATCAAATTGGACGCAGTATCTTATTAGACGTGGCCAAGCCTAATGGTAAGAACCAAATAATGATCGAATCAACGAAGATAAGCAATAGAAATCATACGCAAACAAGTAAACACGAAATATCAAACATAATCAAACAACTAACAAGTAAACAAACTATTCGACTATATCATGACCCAAGAAACTAAAGAAATTACTCAAACATGGTTTCTAAAACAGAAAAACAAAGGTAGAATAAGCAATTCATGACAAGACCCCAAAACGCGAAGAAGATTCGTCGGAATTCTCTCGATTTCCTCCTCTCTACTTCGTCTCCAAGTCAGTTGTTGTAAAACTCTCTTTGGATTTGTGTTCTGTCCGAATTGATTCCTTCTAGACCAAGGGGTCATTTTTTTATTGCTCCATAACCGTCCTTCTTTAATTAGGCATTAATCAGAAAACTTAGATTAACTGCCGGATTTGTCTGACACGGTCCGTGTGGGATGTTGTACGGACCGTGTGCCTATGTCTCTTGTCCGGGTCGTGCAGCGCTCGCATGAGGGGTCGAGTAGGGTATGACACGGTCCGTGTAGGAAGTCCAGATTGTCGATTTCACCCTTTCTTCGCCCATTTCCTACAATAAACAAACAAAAGCGCAGTAGTACCATATTCTATAGATAATCAATGTAATAAACATAATTTTACTGTTTTGGATACAGGTTTTGGTACAATAATTAGGTCGGAAATGTAGCTAAAATAACGAGATATCAACCTCGAAGTTGGTTAATATTGCTATTAAATTTTTGCATCATAAACTCATGTTATGGATCAAACTGGAACAAAAGATGTCAAAAAAATAGATTTGATTTGAGTTAAAATTGAAATATTGTAAAGTAATTGCCGAAAACCCTTCCTGTACATGCCCACCAAATTACACCATTGAATATTTGTTGGATATTTATAATTTAATAATTTAATTATTTAAAAGTAAAGTTATTATAAATTAAAAACTTACCATAGTAATTTGTCAACTTATAAATTTTAAAAACAGTAAAATTGACTTTGAATGACAAATTTAAACTATAATTCGAACGATTTTTTAATGAATGATATAAATTTTGATTTTTCAAGTAAAAGTATAATAAAAAATAAATAAAATTTATTTAAATATTAAATTAAAATTTCTAATTAAACAAATCTAAGACAAATTAATTTTTTTTAATATTTAACCAAATTTTTTTTTTTTATTTTTTTATTATACCAATGAATGATATAATTCACTATTGGTTATACATGATCTTTCAAAGTACTTAATAAAGTTAAATAATACAAAATTAAAGTTTAAAACGTTTATTTTAATATATTAAATCTAAAATGTTTACTTTAATATGCTCATTTTTCGTCACTTTTTGACATTTTAACTTTATTTTAAATAAATATATATATATATATATATTTTAAATCTCTTAAATCATCACATTAAAAAAAATTCGTCAATTGAAACTAATCTCACAAATTTACAATTTTGGCGAGATAAACTCACATTAAACGATCTTTATTTGTATCCAAAATTAATTAAATGTAAAACATAATTACACTAATTATTTTATTTTTTAATAATGGGTTTTTATTTGCAATATTTCTCTTTGCGGAGACAAGTCCAAAAAATAGTAAAGAGATTGTGTTACAAAATTAACAAATAGCACTTGAAAATAATTTAATTAATTCAAATGTCTTCTTATCATAATGCAACATCGATCTATTTGTATACTCATAGCGGATTTTATATCATGATAAGATATGATAATGTTGTCTGATAGTTAAGTTTCAAATCGCATGAAATATTTATAAAAAGAAAAAAATTTAATGAATGAATTTTATATCGTGCTCTGTTTCGTCATGAGAAACAATTTTAACGCTAACAATTAATTTCAAAAACACACATGAAATATTTAAAATAAAAGATGATCTCAAGTCTTAATTGACAGGATTGTTCTAACAGTCTCAATTTTTTGCTCAGATAATGGGCTAAGTTTGGAGATTAATTTCTCCAATTATTATTAGTTACTGTGTGCATATAATGTGCTACGAATTTTATATTTTGCATGCCAAACAATAACAGAGGCTCTAGTGCTTAATATCTAATAGGTGAAACTCTGTATTTTAATTTTGGAGCATTGGTGGCTCTTCAATCTGAAGTTCTGAACTGATCAAAATAGCATTTATTTAGAGAAAATGGATATCTCCAGTTGTATCGACTGGACATCATTGTAATTAATATTTAGTAGAGCCTCCAAATGTATTTAGCTCGACCAAACTGGTTTGAAAGCATCAGTAAGTAGGATTTATCAATTAAACCATATGCAATATAAAAAAAAAAAAGGTCCATCATTTCAAAAGTTAAAAAAGTTCAGCCATTACTAACATTAAACTAAAAAAGTAGATGCAAATACTAAGACAAAAATTGTAGAAAAGTGATACTTGAACAAAATCACCCAAACAGAAATTTGAACCCCATTAACTACTCTCATTCTTCCCCAACTCCCTTATTCTTGCGGAACTGTTTCTTCAAATCCCCCACAGACAACGCAAGTTTCTTCAATTCCTCTTGAATGAAATCCAATTTTTGGAGCAATGATGCATTCTCCAGTGCAATCTTCTCCTTTTCCTCTGTAAGTGTGTTAATTTTAAGTTTCAACATTTGTTTTTCAACGTTTTCTTCCTGCAAAGAACATTAAGGAGTTGTCAACACAAGAACGTAGCTCAAATATTTAATGTACATGAAGATCTCAATAGATGTGAACAAACAACGGTTTTGAGTTGGAAACGCTAAAAAACGGCAACTATTCAATTCACAAAATCACCAATCTAACCATCAGCCCTTAAACTTATCAAAATTAATCAAACAAAGAAAGAATAAACACTAACATGAAACTGTTCCATGAGGTATGAAAGATATGAGGTATTAGAACCCTCATCATTTATTTATATAATTAGATATAATATAATTAGATAGTTAAGAGATAAAAATGGTTAACTTTTTAATAAAATGATGTATGTCTAAAATTAAAACACTAAAAACTAAAATATGTAAACTTAACGGACTATATCAAGCAAATAGTAAATTATTTTTTAATCAGCCCTTAAACTTATCAAAATTAATCAAACAAAGAAAGAATAAACACTAACATGAAACCGTTCCACGAGCTTTTTGTTGCATATCTTGAGATGGTATGCTAGCTTAGCTAGCTCAGGTAGGGTTGGTTCGCTCGCCAGAGACGGAGGTTGTAGTTCGGTCAGCGGAAGCGGAGGTTGAGGTCCGGTCGCCAGAAGCGGAGGTTGTGGTCCGGTCGCCGGAAGCGGAGGTTGAGGTCCGGTCGCCTGAGATTCGGTCACCGCAAGAGGAGGTTGAGATCCAGTTGCCGAAGGTTGAGGTTCTGTCGTCAGAGGTGGAGTATCGGTCGCCATTTTGCCTAGGATTTTGTGTTTGGATTTTAGGGAGAGCACACTCTGTCTAAGGATTGCAGCGAGAGAGTACAGAGTGACGCTGCCTATTAATACTGTGCGGGTTTATCTCTAAGATTCGTGTTCGTTTTTTATAAACGGTCTGGATTTTCAAGTTAAAAGATGGTCTTGAACTTGTCGCGAGTCGCGACTCCACTCCACTTTTTCTTGTTTTTGATTAATTATAAACAGCTTGTGGGGTTTTTTATGTGGAGACCTACAGGCTACAGCATATCTTATCTAAAAATTACATGGGAATAAATTTAATTGGTTAATTTTAACTTTACTCTCGACTGTTATAATCCGTCTTCATAAATATTTTTTCGGAATAATTTTTTACCTTCGTCGAAAGATAAATTAATCTTTATTATTTAGTTATAATAATTTAATTTTATGTTTTTTTCTAACCTTTTGGATTCAATTTGAACAAAAATATTTTAAATGCAGGTTATTGGCATAATAGGCATAATAGTCAAACCTATTCAAATTTTAATTTGTTTTTCTTACAAAATAAGTGGGAAATTTTTCAAATAAATTCAACTTGATTTATTTAAAATTGAAAACCACACAGTGTATACATTTAAAAAATCGAAATATGTTATGATGAGATTTTTAGTGATTAATAAATTCTAAGGAATAATTTAAAAAAGTGTTGAGTAACTTATATCAGTTGTGAGTTTAGTTTATCCTGCCTAGTTTGCACAAATATACAATAATTTTACAAACATTTGATTAAAAAATAATTATTTTGATTGCTAAAGAAGAGAGAGAGTATTGCAAAAACTGAAAAATTAAAAGAAAATCCAAACATTTCATATGAGTATTGCGGCCATTTTGTCTCAGTTTTATTAAATTCCAATCAACACTACTACAAAAAACATATTTACTATCGCCCCTTTATCATCGGATGTCCTTCGGCACAGAGGTTGTATGTAACCAGTGACAATGCTGTAATTACTTTGAAGTTTAAATTTTAAGTACAGATGGTGTATGAATACCCCCTCCCCACCTTTGCCATCAGTTAAATTTTAAGTACAGTTAGTATTGAGTGACTCTTCGAAATCTTCGTCTTCTTCCTGTTACTCGCCTTCAATTTGTCATTTTCCTTCGTTGCATGTCTCAATTGCAACTTGGAAAGATTTAGACTGATGGAGAAAGAGTAGAAGAAATGTAGAATGAAATGGTGGAATCTTTGATACTCTTTTCTGCTGCTTCTTCCTTGATTTATAACAATTTTTGTAATTTTGGGAGCAAGCAAACAAAATCAGGAAGTGAATTAGCGCCTAAATATTCAAACTATGGTATTAGCTGATGCAGTCAAAGTGAACTATACTTTTTATACCTCCTGCAACCGGATCTCAACCTCCAACCGGAACTCAACCTCCGCTTGCAGTGACCGAATCTCAACCTCCGGCGACCAGAACTCAAATATATTGAACAATTCGAAATTTAAAATGCAAAAGTCGTCTTATTAAGAACCTTTATTAGAGCATCTCTTCCACTTTGCATTATCCCTCCTTTCTATTTCCTTTCATAAATCCAATTCCCATCTTTTCTTCTCGCCTCAATTATCTGCTCTAAGAAAAAGAACAACCTTAAAATTAATTAATTATTGTACACATCCAAATCAGCAATGGCAGGCCTGTGTTGCTATCAGTTTTGGTCCCGATTGTGGTACAGAAATCGGTATACTTACTAGTGAATTAAGAGGGCCCGTGCGAAACGCTCCAGGTCGTACTTACTAATGCCGAGGAGCAAGGGGATTCAAATCGTAGTTGGCCAAGCTGAAATCAAAAGAGCTAGGTGTTATCATCTTTTGAAAATGTAGGATGAAATCCGGTATCACAAAAAAATGATGTCAGTGGATCCCTCCTCTTCAAATTATAAAATTGATGTGTTCCATAAAAAAAAGTTATATATACAGTAGAATTATCTTAATTGAATTTGGGAGATTAATTTTCAGCATACAATTAATTGCATTCTAGCTTGCAAAAGATTCTAAATTTTGAATCACGAGACTACGAGAGAACCATATATAGTATTTTCAATCTTTTAACATAATAGAATATTATATATGTGCATGATAATTAAATTGAAAATAGATGTGCCTGATGATATCGCCCACCCGATGTTTGGCAAGGGGTTGATTAGTCATTTTAATATGTTTACGTATCTCTAGCTGCGAGCGGTGGACAATTAATTAATGTGTTTCGTGTTAAGATTCGTGCGCATGAATATCGGACCCTCTCCATCACTTGTGCCGAATTGCTATGGTTTCCTTACCTTCTTCATGAGCTTTATATACCTGTTCATTCTCCTCCCACACTTTGGTGTGACAATATCAGGGCTATATTTTTGGCCTCCAATTCCATGTTCCATGCTCGCACAAAGCATGTAGAAATTGATTATCATTTCATTCGAATTTAGGATTTAGAGTTTAGGGTTTAGGAGGGGGGTGCGGGGCTAACAGAAGATAATGCACCAAAGTCAACACATTGACTAGATTAGTTTGTTATAACCGAATTATGGTTAGAAAGACAGTTAGCTCCATAATAGCAAATGTAACATAATAGATTAGGCTAAGGCAAATGCCTTTATATAGATGACACACAAGAATTAATAATTGCTATATAACATAATATTTTCAATATTGTTTATTTTGAAAATTTTATACATAAAAAAACTGATTCTTCAACAAATGAAAATGAAGAAAATATATAGAAAGTTTAACTAAATATCGTTGCATATAATTGCATATAGAATTATTCATTTAATGTTATTTTCTTTCTTTAATTCTCTCTCCAGCTGCCACGTCATTGAACTTTTCTCTTTTAATTTTTCTTTGACCGTGGGACCCTCCCTTTTCCATTTGACTCTCTTCTCTTATCCCGTTCCATCCCACGTGTCATGTTAATAAAGATTCATGGAGGGTGCGGAGATGGTTCTGCGAGGACCTATATAATTATTCAAAAAAAATGTTTGGTCTAGCTAGATGAGTAATTAAGTTTGTGGAAATAGATAATGCTGCACAGTAGGCCATTTTTTGGGATGACATTTGAGTTGGATAGGATCGAGTTTGTGCATACGAAACTGTTAGGTCTGTTTGACTAGTCAACATTTAGACTAAGTTAATTCTATTACCATCCCATCCGACCCTTGGCATAAGATTTGAAAATTAAGACATTTAAGGTGGTCGTGATACATTTATTCATCATGTTTAATTAACTGTGGATGAGAAATTCAAGCACGTACGTAATCCGTCTTTTATAATTGAAAACTATAAACTGCTGCAACTTAAATCGCTGAACTTTGACTAGTGAACTGTTGTACCCTAAAAAAATTGTTATTTAAATTATAAATGTTGAATCAAAATTGGGGAATTAGGAACATAAAAAAGTTGATTTAGAAATAAATCATAAAACATAAAATTAAAAAAAAATGAAGGTGTCTTTTATACTTGAAATGGAGGGAATTGAATGTCACAAAAGCAAAAAAAAATAAGATGCTTACGGTTGAGCTGGATGGATTGAAGAAAAGAAAAAAAGGAAAGACATTATTAAATAGGCTTGTTTAAGTGGGAATTCAATTAAAAAGATGACAATTCGTACCAAGCAATTTAATAGCCAATTAGAATTAAAAGAGAAATGGATCGGTTGTCACACGGTTTAATTAAAAGAGAACAAAATGGGCTTGACCATTGCATGGGCCAAAACAAATAATGAAAGATGAAATTTCTGCTGTAGCTCACTTAAAACCCGGTGACACCATACATCTCTCTGTTTGAACTCGGTTTATTAAAGACCACGCAGGAACTCTCTGAGTAGCTCTCCAACTCCACAAGCACCCAAGAGAATTGAGGGAACATTCATATGCGATTTTTTTTTTAATTTAGAAATTATAACTAAATTCCTAAACAAAGCAGCCAATTGGGAAATTTTTTTTGAAAAATGGCCTCCACCGGATTTGGCAACCGGTGTGGAATTCAAAGACCCGGCCTCCACCGGATTGGGCAACCGGTGGAGCTAGGAAATGACACATTTTCCGCTGCGCCACATTGCGCCACAGAAAATCAAAAAAATTGCTCCACCGGATTGGGGAACCGGTGGAGGCTTGTTTCGGAAATTTTCCCTACCCGATGCCTCTTCTGCCTCCCTTTCTTCCTTCTTCTCTCCCCCATTTTTCTTCCTTCTTCAAAACCGAACTCCACCATTTTTTTTTTCTTTCCAAATACTCCATCTTTTTTTCATTCAATTGTTTCAAAATTTTCAGATCGTCCAAGATAATTGGAAACTCCTTCGATCTACGATTTTAACAAGGTAAAAATTCATTTTTTTTATAGTTTTTGATTTTGGCCGAATTAAATTAAATAACTCATTTTTGGGCCTCCACCGGATTGGGAAACCGGTGTAGGGGTATTTTTGGGCCTCCACCGGATTGGGAAACCGGTGTAGGATGGTTCCCGTGTGGCTTTCTGTGTAGCGACTTGCGGCAGAGCAAAAATTGGCTCCACCGGTTGCCCAATCCGGTGGAGGCCGTGTGTTTCAATCCACACCGGTTACCAAATCCGGTGGAGGCTATTTTTCAAAAAAAATTTCCAAATTGGCTGCTTTGTTTAGGAATTTAGTAATAATTTCTAAATTAAAAAAAAAATCTTCATATGCCAACGGATCAATGAAAAGAAACAAAACAAAGGACACAGCAGTCCTGCGCTATGTCAGCCCTACACCTACGGACCCTAAACCCTAACCTAATGCTACCCCATGCCAGTATATACCCTACTATCTGATGAAGCTTCGACATATATTCAAACCCATACACAAGACACATATGTTAACCTTGAAGCCAACACCCACAGCGCCTCTTCACACAACCCTAAACCAACTACACAGCCACCCTAGTCCCTACATAACACACAGCACCTGTTGGGAAAATATTAACTAGCTAGCTAATTTTAAATCAGAATTTTGATCACTAAAATAAATAACAATCATATTAAAAAAATATAATCAAGAATATAATTAAAATTTTATTATCCGGAGCTACAAAATGCAGACCTAAGACAATTTTCCGTCCTAAATGCAGTAATAAATTTGCAACAACTCAAATACACACAATATTAACGGAAGAAATTTCCAACGGTACCATAGAGGTCATGCACAACTCAAATACAAAAGATATTTAATTCGATCTTTCGTGGCAATAGGATAAATATATTTATATTGAAATTTGATCATACAATTTCTTCTCAAATAACTCCATAATTCATAAAGATTAAAACGTTAATATTAAAATAAGTATTTATTTATATAAATGTTGTGTTTTTCAAAATATATTTCTAACAGCACATTCTTCTCAAAAAACAACAATGAACAATACACAGCCATAGCCGCCCCAATATTTTTCTAACAACACATTATTTTTGTTTTGCTTTCTTCGCTAATTTTGTACTTTGATAGTGTGTGCATGGAATCCACTGTTCTGATCACTGGCACTTTCATTGCCATTGGTCCGAGTGTTTGAATAAAAGGTTAGCTTGCCTTTATTGCAAATCATGCAAGACAAGGTATTGTTCTCATTTTAAAATCATCTGGTGAAAGGGTTAAGTGAAAACACTAAATAAACAGCTTCAATAGCTGATTGGATATTCCTTTGTGACTCTCTAGAAAAATACATACAAAACATAATCTTCATAGTTACTGCTTTGTTTCTTTTCATCACAAAAATATAAAAAAAAAACACAATTTATTCTATTTTACTATGCCCTATTCCTTTTCTTTTCTTCTTTCTTTTCAGATTTTCTTCTTTTGATATTCTTTGTTTTAAAATAAGTCTTTTAATTCCTGATAAAGTAATGAAGATAATGAGGATGTAGAGGTTAAGCCGGCTGATTTTCTATTATATCTAAATTATTGAAGTTATTTGGTGTAAGGAATCAAAAGATTAATAAAAACAATATATACAAAAAGGGACAAAATAAATGGGACTCATAAGGTTAAGCCAGCTAATTTCCTTCTTCATTCTCTTAATTAAATGGACCTATATGCATATTGGAAATGATATAATCCCTTTGCATCAGACCTAAATCGGGTTATGTGCATATCACAAAATTATAGGGACCAATGTGCAAATAGTGAAAGGAAGAATGCTAAGATATGAGTAGATATCAGCATATGCTGTGTTAGATCACTTATACAGTTATACTCTATGCATTATGACCCCTTGATGATTTGCCCATTCAATCAAGTGTGAAAGACCACAAACATGATTTTTTTATAAAACCAGGGGCTTTCCCACAAGATTCCAGGCTTTGATATGTTTAAATTTGATTAACAATGGATTCTTGAAGCTTTTGATTCTTATTTCTTTGCTCAAGCACTCAAAAATAGTGAAAATGACCTGTTCTGATAAATCAGTCAGTGGAGACTGATACAAGGACCAAATTGCAAAATAAATAATACCAACACGTAAAGGACTTCAAGACACACAAAATGGACAGAAATCTGACATGTTTAGCATTTTCTATTATTTTCCGAAGTTCAGCTTCTAAAATATAAAAAAAAACAGCACATATCAATCCAATTCCTAATGACATCCTGTGACAGATCTGCCAGTGCAGGCCAGTCTCCAATCCAAATTAAAAATCCTTTTAAACTGTTAAATAGAGGACTTAAAAGAACATGAAATAGACCCAAACTTTGTATCTTTAGGATTTTTCTACGATTTATAAGGTATTTTTGAAGTTGGCCTTTTAATCTGTGAAAATCAGCAAAATACTAGCGCAGTTCCAAACCTGCCCCCATGTTCAAGCCTCTGTCTGGTATAGTTAGGAAGCCCTAAAATTTATGAAATTTTACCAGAATGTAGAGAATCATTTTCTGAATATTTTCATATAAAGAGAACCAAATTTCATGCAGCCAATTAAAAGAAATAAAAATAAAAATACAGCATTCTGGAAAATAAAAAACTGCAAGTCACCAGCAAATACACCTGCACGAAAACACACATTTGACACTCCTCTGAATTGAGTTTTGATGAAACTGTTTCACAGGCATATAGATCATGACTTAAAAAATATTTTGATATAAAGAACTTAAAATTCTATGTAGCCAATTGGCGGGAATTGATTTTCAAAATTTAGCAGTTCAGAAAAACGAAAAACTGTCATTACCAAATAAACTGTTCATCTACCCTTCTTGTGAATTGAATATAAATTGAACCACCAAAAGTCCAAACAACCTGATTCCACCTCTCAAAGACTCTTTGTTCATCCCTCTATGAAGAAGCTATAAAACTGAATCATTCTAATCCAATCTCTAAAACCCTCAAAATCAAATCTTAAAATCCAATTTACCTTAATTATATTTGAAAACCAATGTAAAATTTGCCAAAGTCCCAAACACAACATATACATACACACCACATCTATACTCATATTTCATACAACTGTAGGGCGCAAAAAGTCGCAAGGTTAGGTTAGCTAACGATGCTGATACATTTGTGGGGGAATGCTCCCGTATGGGTTCAATGCTCCATTTCTTAGATAGACATGAGCGGGGCACCGAACTCGGGGCATTGCTGAACATCTTTTTGCATACCTTCCAGTTCACCCTTAGCCAGACCTACGTTCATGATCAGCCAGCCAGGGTTTTATTATTTGATTGTGGAGACGTTTAACTCCCGACGGACGCAAGCCCCCGCCGTTAATTACATCAGAAAGACTTATCAGGTCTAACTGAACACCTCGTTCATTCCAGGATTTGTGCCTGTTGGTTGTGAACTGAGTAATGGGACTAAAAAGGGCTCATGTCTTTGTTATGTCATTTGTATATTCAGGGTTCTCAACTGCTTTAAACATTTATCTAATCATGTACATGTATATATTTAATCATAACATCTGTGTAAACATTGGTCAAAACATCTTTGGTCACAAAAGACATGTATGCATATTCATAATTTTGATTATATTTAAAGAATCACATGTTATGTTTGATTAAATTTATGTTTTATTTATAAAATATACTATTTGATTTAAGAGAAGGATATTTTGGTCATTTCAGGTTATGGCTGAAGCTTAAACATATTTAATTTTGGTTTAGAATTATAGAGGATTGAATTTGGGTTCATTTGGTTTTGGTTTGAGTCAATTTGGACTGGAAATGAAGAAGTTATGATAAAAAAGGATTGATTTGTAAATATTTTTGTATTCCAGGGACTTGTTTATAAATTCTGGAAGGACTGGGAAATGTAATTTGGGCTTTTGATGAGGTTTGGAATGAAATATGGGCTTCCAGGGACCTATTTGACAGGATTTTATACAGGCAGGAACTTATTTGTAAATTTTTAGAAACTGTGCTGTAAATAAAATTTGTCAGAAGGACCTATTTGTAAAACATGTTTATTTATTTGATTTTATTTAATTTGAGAATTGATTTGGGCCTTTGAATTTGAAATTTGGGCCTTTAAGATGTGTATTTGGACTTTGAGATGTGTACAGAGGCTTATGGGCCTTTGATTTGGGCTTTGAGATGTGTGCAGAGAGATGTGTCTCATTAAACATGACATGTGGGCCCCATCTGTCAGGGTTCATTTAATTTAACAGAGGGAAAGCATGGGCCTTTGGATTGGGCTTTGCATCAAGATTCGGATATCATATTTGAACTTTATTTGGCGCCTGGATCAAATGCATCATATTGCATCAAGATTCGTGTAGAATGCACAGGGTTCCTGCTCAGTTGAGGGAACTGGACGACTCCAGTCCCGAGAGGGTTGGGCTCTCCGACGCTACTCCGGTCACGGCAGGCTCTGAGCCGGTGCAGTTTGGATTTTCTCTCCAAGGGTAGTGCATTGGTAATCTTGTCGGTCGTCGGTGACCATTGGAGCGGCGGTATGAACCTGACATGTCTCATATCGGTACCGATTTGGGTTTCAATCCGATTCTTCATGAAATTCAATCAATTGAATGATTATTTGACATCGTTTGTATGCATTTGAACTCCTGAGAACATCAATTTGAGCTTTATGTATCGTTTGTGCTTGATTTGGGTTTGGAGCTCTCGGATTGGATTAAGATTGGTACCAATTCAGTACCAGTCAGTGGTACAGGGGCTATTAATCAACATGGGATCTTAAGATTGCTATTTCAAGTTATCATGGAACTTATCAGAAGCTTAGAAGTTGAGGATTTGGTATTTGGATATGTGATATGCATATTGTGTATAGTTAAACAATTATAAATCAATTTTATTTCAATTTTTGTCAAGAAACATGTCTGATAAGATCAGAATTATGTGGTACCATGTATCGAGAGTATCCAGAATCATTTTTATGATTTTTAAGAATTTTCTCAAAGCTGTCAGGGGCATAATCGTCCAACAATGACAAAAGTTTTGTATTTAATTCATGATTTTATTCTTAGTGCTATACAGTTTGGATTTGAGCAAACTTTGAGTCTAAAATCATGTACAGAGAGTGTAGATTATGAATATATTTTTTGTTTAATATTTGGAGATCATTTGGTGTATGAACATGATGAAACAGTGAACTGGGGTCATATACCAGTATACTGTGCATAGTACAGTTTGAATTTTCAGAAATATGAAGTTTGGGAAATTATTAAAAATAGCAGAAAAATCCAATAAATGGAAAATTTGTGAGGAAAGTGTTTGTATTTGAGTCCTCTATCAAACTATATTTTTACATTTTCAGTTTCGAATGCATGCCCACTCAAAAATCCAATAAATAGCAGAAATATGACGACTCCAGTCCCGATTAGGGCACGATGCTCCGGCATTGTTCTGGCCATGGTAGGCTTTGGTCCACTGCAGTCTTAATCGTTTCGATCTCAGAAAGGCATTGACGTCATTATCGGCGGTCATGGGTCACCGGGAAGGTCGTTTTCACCTGAAGTTGGCATTATCGGTGCCGATAGTGGTTTGATCTGATTTCTTCAATTTGGTTGTGATTTCTTCTTGATCGTCTGTTTGTATGGCATTGTAAAGGGACATGCAAGCCTAAGCATTCATCAATTTCAATTGATTCAAAGATTTGGATATAGTTAAGCTTTGAGCTTCTCAGTTTGATATCGACATGGTACCGATGCCATCTTCCAGAGTTCTTAGAACATCACCTAGGGCACAAATAGCCTTGTTGAGGTGTTCATTTGATAATTTCATGTTAAACTTCTTTTCTTTGAACATCTTTGATAAATTTCTGATGCAGGATTTGCTTAAGGACAAAATAAAAAAAATTCAAACATAATGAATGTGACAAATGCAAAATGAATATCCAATAAAAACAAAATACTGTAAGATTTGGATACTGTCGAAGTTTCGAATGTTTTAATTGCAAAATACTGCTAGAGTTTCGAATGTTTTTTTGTTGCATATTTTCGGTTGGTATGCTAGCTTAGATAGCTCAGGTAGGGTTGGTTCACTCGCCAAAGATATAGATTGAGCTTCGGTCACTGAAAGCGAACGTTAAGATATGATCGCCAGAAGCAGAAGTTGAGGTTTGGTCGCTAGAGGTTGAGATCCGATCACTGGAAGTGGAGGTTGAGGTTCGGTCTAGAAGCGGAGGTTGAGATACGGTCACCAGTCAATCATGACCTAGCCCTATTACTGACCATTTGAAACAAAATATGATTATAGATTGTTTTTATTGATTTTCTCTGATATCTTATTAAATTATTAATTAAATAACTCAATATTATTAGATACTTAGTTTTTTTTTATCAAATATTCTATTAAATAAAATATAAATATTTGCCAATAACTTTTTAACTCTTTCCAAATAGGTTTCATTCAGAAAATGATGAGATATTTAAATAAGTAATAAAGTAACATTTGCATGATAGTTCATGCTAAATTTATTTCTCCTTTTATAACTCCACATGCAAATCTTCTTTCAACTTCAATTTTAAATGAAAACTTGTAAATATTATCTTGAATTCAAAATTTAACTACATGTGTGCTCGATTGCCTAACTAAAACAAATAACCTGTAATCATTACAATACAAAAACCACTTTAACTATAATCACTTTGTGACTAGCCAAAAAAATGTACATTATTATATTCATCAATTTATTTATTTAAATTAAGGAACCTACATCTATTTAATATTTGTTTCTACACATGCATGAAACAATCTCTGCCACACAAACAGCGTGATCCAAAATTTTCTTTCCCGAATTTTATATTTTTCAAGGCATATATGGATAAAAAATGTAACAGATAAAACTAAAGTGGCATTGATTTTTATCAGCTGCTTTGCGTTAATAATATTATTTGCGCCGCAGAAAACGGTGTCCTTGTTTAGTCATGTTTGTATTGTTGTACATTTAGCATCTTTACATAATAAGGACATACTAAAGGTTGTGCAATTTAATCACTAGAAAGAACAATTATGGGCCACAAATTAGTGTTGGACTCAAATTTAAAAGTCAAAACTGGGGATGTAAGACTCACGTTAAAGTAATTTTATATTAGAAGAAATTTCACCTATAACTCCAAAAAAATTCAAAATTACATATCTTTCCTCTAAATTTTAAAAACTCACAAATTTAACCATTTTATTGTTTTTTTTTTTTTTTTTAAAACTCAAATTTGAGTCCATTGAAGCGAGATTGCTTTTAATCAGGATACAATTGAATTTTCAAGTTACATTTGCGGACCGTAAAAACATCACAGTTAATGTTTTTTTTTTTTTTTTCCGATGCTAATTCCTTTAGTAAGAGAATATCCGTCAATCTTAAACAAATGTGATCCAGTTATGGTTTCTGTTCGAATTGTGGACGCTGTCTCCATACTTAAATTATAATTCTGAGAGTGTCTTATATTAGATTAGAGATTATAATTCTGTATGGTCTACAGACTACAGTGAAATAATTTTCTACATATATAGGATTTTGATTCATAGAATAATTAATATTAATGCATGCCCACTCAAAGGTCGCCTTGGAAATTGAGACAATCAGTGTGAGCTCATTAATTTAATTGAAGGACTATTTATCTCATTGAAAGCTTTACTTCCAAAAACTTTTATTTTCTTTATTTTTTTTCTAATTATTTATATATAAAGAAAGTACACAGTTAATTGTTAATATTGCTATTAAATTTTTAAATCATAAACTCATATGGATCAAACTGGAACAAAAGATCGATGCAAAAAATAGTTTTGATTTGATTAATTAATACTTCATTTTTTTTTTTAATTTCTATCAGAACTTATGTGGTGGCATATAATTTTAAGTTAAAATTGAAAGAACTACCTGCACACTAAATTACACCATTGAATAATTAGTGGACATTTATAATTTAAATAACTTGATCCCATTTAATCTAAAAAAAAAATTTAAAACAGAGCAAACAGTACTCTGTTTCCGTAAGCCTTCGATTTGAGTAATATTCCAACGAATACACAGGTAACACAGCAGCGAACACATAAGCAAGCAGTATTCTTGATTACATAAACTGTGACAAACACATAATTAATATGAAAAAGTAAAGATTGACGGACAAATTTTTATCAAGAATAATCATTTTTTTAGAAAACAAAATTAGATATCCTTTAAAATTGATGGACAAATCTTCATCAAATTGTGAAATTCATCAGTCTGCACCACAGCTTTAAAAACCTCAGAATAACTCATATATTTGAGGCAATCTGCTTTAAGTTGACTGCAATTGTGTTGCTCGGCCAAAATTAATGTGGTCGCAGCATTGCTCACATCGAGATTCTTGCACAATAAATCTTCACACATCAACCTCAACCTATCCAACTGATACCTATCATTCAAATATTTGTTCGTCATATTCAAATTGGTAAAACAAAGATTAGAAAAAAAATATATATAACATATACAGACCTATCTGCAGCTACTAGCAAATGCTGAGCCAACAACCTTAGATCTTTCTTTTCACCTTCATTATCACTAGTCCTCTCAAAATCGGGCAGCGAATCAGAATATATGAAGTAAAGCATGGATTTGAAAACTGGTGCTTCAATATCTTCAACTGCTATGGTTTCTGTCCATTTCTCTTTCATACAACCAAAAAGTTCGGCATCGAAGACAGCTGACCTTGCTGCAAGCACGCACCGATGAGCCTTAATTCTCTCTCCATTCACTACAAATGTAATGTCCGTCCCCTTTTCGCTCTCTAGTAGGCTAGACCAATTTTGACTCAAATTCGATGGTGGAACAATGATGCCATGGGAGTTAGTCACTTGAAATTTAGTTCCTTTAATAACAGTAACAGTACACTTCACTGTTAAAGCATCATTTTTCAGATGTTCTGATGCCTCAAATTCAGCCCTATTTGCAAATTGATGACTACCCCTGATGGGATATTTTGAAGTCCAAGTACAAGGTGGGTATTGAATGCTAAAGTTAGAGGGGTCACCATTCTGTTGAAGTATGTCGATACTTATTTGTGCCTTGACATCTGTAGCTTCACTTTCAAGTCGAAGGAAAATGGATAGAAAATTTTGCTCATTGTGGATAATTCCATCAGGATAGAATTTAATAATCCAGTTATATTCGCCGACACTAAAAACATCAGAGTTAATGCTTTTTCCTATGCCAATCCCTTTAGTAAGAGAATATCCGAAAATCTTAAACAAATGTGATCCTGTTATGGTCTCTGTTCGAATTGCAGATGCTGTATGGAGGTTCTGATGACTGATAGCATTAGCGGAGGAAGCCATTTGGATATATCTTCCCCTGAGAGTATATATAGGATTTTGTAGTTCTGTACAATAACACCAGAATCATTTTCTTATATAGGTTTTTTTTTATTAACAGAATAATTAATAGTGCCCACTAAAAGATCACTTCGGAAATTGAGACAGACAGTGTGAGCCCATTAATTTAAATAAAGGGGATGTATCAGTATGAACAAAAGCAACGATTCATATATGCATCCCAATGTATGCGAAAAGGCAAAGTGCTTTAATTGGGGTATAATTACATGTTGAATTCAATTATTTCAACATTTTCACATAATTGATTAATAATAATTAGAGTGGGGTTAAAATGCACCATTGGTTTTGTGCCCCCAATCAAACCCAGTGTCTATATTTTTGTTTTCGAAGTTCAAATAGTCGATCCGAACTGCTCAACATGATATCCATATTAAAATGTGTTTATGGACCAAATTTCATATTTTTTGAAATTTTTTTACTATTTTTTTAGATAAGTACAAAATCACTGTTTTTGGATAGTCCAGAATTAGTGATTTTGTAACTATCTAAAAAAAATAGTAAAAAATTTTGAAAATAGTTCGGATCAACTGTTTGAACTTCGAGAATAAAGATAAAGAATGGGATATGGTTGGGGCACAAAACCAATGGTGCATTTTAACCCCACTCTAATAATTATGTGTCCCATCAAAATTTTTTTTAATGATAATTAAGTTACTCAAAACAATTTCTACTCCCCAGTTGTCCTTAATTGTTTAGCAACGTGTGCATTGTTGTGTATTAAAGTCTACATTTTAGCCTGTTTATAGAAGACACACCAAAAGTTGCACAATTTAATCACTAGAGAGAACAATTATGGGCCACTGAATTGGTGTTGGGCTCAATTATGGGCCTAGATCAGTGACATTTTTTTTCCTTGACAACAATTTAATCGATGCAAATAAATTCGATGAAGTTGGGATTTGGGAGCACTCAACCATAATAATTCTGATAAAATAAGATGCCGACCGTTTGTTTCAACTTTTGTAGAACCTTTCCATAATTCATTTATACTTCTAACCAATTCTCTCACTAATTTTTTTGTGGTGCAATAATCATAGTCTTTGTGTTTTAAACATGTTTTATTCATTAATTTGATATTTTAACATCTAATTGAACATAATTATGAAGCGGGCTGTACCGATTATGTCATTCTTTGATATCCAACAATCAATTGATCAATTGGGGATACTTTAGGGGATACTTGCTCAAACTTTTTAGAGTGGTAATTTTAAATTAAAAAAATCTGCCTAAATAAAATTAGAGGAGGTAACATTTATAAGTTACAATATCTTATAACAATTCAGTTTCGTAATTTTCAAAGCTTAAACAGCCGATTCAAACCATTCAACATTATATAATTAACTGTGTGCATATAATGTGCTAAGAATATTATATTTTGCATGCCAAACAATAGCATAGGCTTTAATTAATGCTTAATTGTCTTAGTTTTTAATAGGTGAAGCTCTGCATTTTGAAATTGGAAGCTTTGGTGGCTCTTAAGTCTTCACTTATCTAAATAGCGTTTATTTAGCGAAAATGAATATCTCCGGTTGTATTGAATGGACATCATTGTAATTAATATTTAGTAGAGCCTCCAAATTTATTTAGCTTGACCAAACTGGTTTGAAAAACTTCGGAAAGAGCATCGCTTGACTTGAATTAAAGAATGTGTTTACCAAAAAAAAACAAAGAATTATTACTTAAATGACATTATATTGTATAAATTAATACTAATACTTACAGATATGAACAAATTTGTCTGAATTTTCAGTAATACTTAGTAATAAGTTAATTGTCCTGAGACCTCACGTTCGAATTGGTATGGCTGTACTCTTATCTAGTAATTAACTGTGCATACTGCTGTTTTTTTCTTGAGCAAATATTATTGTTAATGCTAAATGCTAGTTTTCTTGTTTCAAAATTTTCTGCTAAATAAAACGAGGAAGGTGCAGAAACAACAATGTTGCTACTGCCGAGGAGAGGGGTTGCCGAAGAAGGTGCAGAAACAGCAATGTTTTCTACTAAATTTGTAGGTGACTTGTGCTCACTGTGATTAGATTTTTAGTTTTTTTACTGTTTCAAGATATAAGAAATTTTGTGTGTTGAATAATGAGATATTTGATAATATGTTATTTAGTGAGTGTTATTTGTAAATTGTGTGTTATTTAGTCCTATTTTGATGTAATTTAGTATGATTAATTGAAATTATGAGTGTTGAAATTATTGGCCATCAAAATTGTGGCGGGCACATTACGAAAAAAGTAATAAAAATAATAATAAGAAAAATAGTATCAGGGTCGGTCAGCTATTAATTAAATAAACACACTCTAATAATTAAAAAAATTGAATCAGGATTGGATGTAGATATCTATCAAGATCGGCTATATTATATGCCCGACTTTGATAAATACATTCAAGATCGGCTTTAAATATATGTCCGACCTTGATAATAATTTAGAATCGGTTATTTGTCTGATCTTGATTGTCTCTACTTTTAGTATCAACCGGATCAAGAACACCCTCAAGTCCGATACTGATAGCTTTATTTGACCATTTCTGATTGCTATTTCTCCAGGGTCGCCGCACCTCCCTCCACACTAAATGAGAGTAAATTGATGTACGGTACATGAAGATCTCAATAGATGTGAACAAACAACAGTTTTGAGTTTAAAATGCTAAAAAACGACAACTATTCCATTGACAAATCACCAATCTAACAACCTCATACCAGCCCTTAAACTTACTGACCATTTAAAAAAAAAATATGATTATAGAATGTTTTTATTGATTTTCACTGATATTTTATTAAATTATTAATTAAATAACTCAATATTATTAGACACTTTTTTTCTATCAAATTTTCTATTAAAAAATACCAATATTTGACAATAACTTTTTAGCTCTTTCCACTTAGAGAATTAGTTTCATTTAGAAAATGATGAGATATTTAAATAAAAAATAAAGTAACATTTGCATGACAGATCACACTAAATTTATTTCTCCTTTTATAACTCCACATAGAAATTTTCTTTCAACTTCAATTTTAGATGAAAACTTGTAAAAATTATCTTGAATTCAAATTTTAACTACATGTGTGCTCGGTTGCCTAACTAAAAAAAAATCAATAACTTAGTAATCATTACAATACAAAAATCACTTTAACAATAATCACTTTGTGAATAGCCAATAAAAAATGTGATTATATTCATCAATTTATCTATTTAAATTAAGGAACCTTCATGCATTTAATATTTGTTTCTACACATGCATGGAAACAATCTACACAAACAACGTGATCCAAAATTTTCTTTTCCCAGTCTATTAAGGTACAATTTTGTATGCATATCCAAGGATTTCCCGGTAAATTTATACCGAATTTTATATTTTTCAAGAAAGAGCATATATGTATCAAACAATGTAACAGATAAAACTAAAGTGGCATTGATTTTTGTCAGCTGCTTCGCATTGATAATATTATTTCAGCCGCAGAAAATGGTGTTCTTGTTTAGCCATGTTTGTATTGTTGTACATTTAGCATCTTTACATAAGGACATACTAAATGTTGCGCAATTTAATCACTAGAAAGAACAATTATGGGCCACAAAATTGGTGTTGGGCTCAATTACGGGCTTAGATCAGTGACAATTTTTTTTTTTGTTGCGCAATTTAATCAACGCTATAATTGATGCAAATAAATTCAGTCAAGTCGGGTTATTCTGATTGAGATAAATTCGCTCATCTTGAGAAAAAGGTATTCTGATTGATGCCTTGATGAGTCCAAAATTCAAATCTTTCTTTTTTGTTACAGCAAATCTTTTTGGTTTCCGAAGAAGGCACAATTTCGTTCCTGCCAGGGCAAAATATATTGAAGTACCATTTGTCCATTTGCCTTACTTATATAGTTATGTATGTCTCCAAAATATAAGTATGGAAGCTGTATTAAAGTCATTTTAAAAGTCAAAACTTGGGATGTAATTAAGACTCAAGCTAGAGGGGGAATATTTTTGTTCAAGTTTGGTGAAAGTTGTTCACGTCTTCACATTAGTAGCTTCACTGAAAGGATGAAGATGAATGGATATAAAATGTTTGGCATCCTTGTTATCTCAATCAGGCTAGAATTAAATTTTCAAGTTACATTTGCTGATCGTGAAAACATCACAGTTAATGTTTTTTTACGATGCTAATTCCAGTTATGGTTTCTGTTCGAATTGTGGAGGCTGTCTCCATATATACTTCAATTATAATTCTGAGAGTGTCTTATATTAGATTAGAGATTATAATTCTGTATGGTCTACAGACTACGGTGAAATAATTTTCTAATTATATAGGATTTTGATTCATAGAATAATTAATATTAATGCATGCCCACTCAAAGGTCGCCTTGGAAATTGAGACAATCAGTGTGAGCTCATTAATAATTGAAGGACTATTTATCTCATTGACAACTTTACTTTAAAAAACTTTTATTTTCTTTATTTTTTTTCTAATTATTTATATATAAAGAAAGTACACAGTTAATTGTTAATATTGCTATTAAATTTTTAAATCATAAACTCATATGGATCAAACTGGAACAAAAGATCGATGCAAAAAATAGTTTTGATTTGATTAATTAATACTTCATTTTTTTTTTTTTTAAATTTCTATCAGAACTTATGTGGTGGCATATAATTTTAAGTTAAAATTGAAAGAACTACCTGCACATTAAATTACACCATTGAATAATGAGTGCACATTTATAATTTAAATATCTTGATCCCATTCAATCTAAAAAAAATTAAAAACAGAGCGAACAGTACTCTGTTTCCATAAGCCTTCGATTTGAGTAATATTCCAAAGAATACACAGGTAACACAGCAGTGAACACAAAAAATTTTATAGCATTTTTCTTCGTGTTTATAAGTGTTGCTAGTAGTTCTCTCTGACATGAGCTAGTGCAAAACAAGTTACTCTTGATTACATAAACTGTGACAACCTAAATGACATAATTAATATGAAAAAGAAAAGACGGATGGACAGATTTTTATCAAGAATAATCATTTTTTAGAAAACAAAATTAGATATCCTTCAAAATTGATGGACAAATCTTCATCAAATTGTGAAATTCATCAGTCTGCACCACAGCTTTAAAAACCTCAGAATAACTCATAAATTTGAGGCACTCTGTTTTAAGTTGACTGCAATTGTGTTGCTCAGCTAAAATTAATGTAGTCGCAGCATTGCTCACATCGAGATTCTTGCACAGTAAATCTTCACACATCAACCTCAACCTATCCAACTGATACCTATCATTTAGATATTTGTTTGTCATATTAAAATTGGTAAAACGAAGATTAGAAGAGCAAAATATATATATATATATATATATAACTTATGCATACCTATCTGCAGCTACTAGCAAATGCTGAGCCAACAACCTTAGATCTTTCTTTTCACCTTCATTATCACTAGTCCTCTCAAAATCAGGTAGCGAATCAGAATATATGAAGTAAAGCATGGATTTGAAAACTGGTGCTTCAATATCTTCAACTGTTATGGTTTCTGTCCATTTCTCTTTCATACAACCAAAAAGTTCGGCATTGAAGACAGCAGACCTTGCTGCAAGCACGCACCGATGAGCCTTAATTCTCTCTCCATTCACTACAAATATAATGTCCGTCCCCTTTCTGCTCTCTAGTAGGCTAGCCCAATTTTGACTTAAGTTCGACGGTGGAACAATGATGCCATGGGAGTTAGTCACTTCAAACTTAGTTCCTTTAATAACAGTAACAGTACACTTCACTGTTAAAGCATCATTTTTCAGATGTTCTGACGCCTCAAAGTCAGCTCTATTTGCAAATTGAGGACAACCCCTGCTGACATGCTGTGAAGTCCAAGTACAAGGTGAGTATTGAATGCTAAAGGTAGAGGGGTCACCATTCTGTTGAAGTATGTCGAAACTTATTTGTGCCTTCACATCTGTAGCTTCACTTTCAAGTTGAAGGAAAATGGATATAAAATTTTGGTTATCCTTGATATTTCCATCAGGATAGAATTTAATAATCCAGTTATATTCGCCGACCGTAAAAACCTCAGAGTTAATGCTCTTTCCTATGCCAATCCCTTTAGTTAGGGAATATCCGAAAATCTTAAACAGATGTGATCCTGTTATGGTCTCTGTTCGAATTGCAGATGCTGTATGGAGGTTCTGATGACTGATAGCATGAGCGGAGGAAGCCATTTGGATATATCTTCCCCTAGGAGTGTATATATTGTTTAGAGAATAGAGATTGTAATTCTGTACAGTAACAGAAGAATCATTTTCTTATATAGAATTTTTTTATTAACAGAATAATTAATATTGCCACTAAAAGATCAATTAGGAAATTGAGACATGCAGTGTGAGTCCATTAATTTAAATGATGGGGATGTATCAGTATGAAGAAAAGCAACGATTCATATATGCGTCCCAATGTACATGAAAAGGCAAAGTGTTTTAATTGGGGTAGAATTACTTGTTGAATTCAAATATTTCAACATTTTCACATAATTGATTAATAATAATCATGTGTCCTCGCAAATATTTTTTTAATAATAATTAAGTTACTCAAAACAATTTCTACTCCCCAGTTGTCCTTAATTGTTTAGCAATGTGTGCATTGTTGTGTGTTAAAGTCTACATTTTATCCTGTTTATAGAAGGACATACCAAAAGTTGCACAATTTATTCACTAGTGAGAACAATTATGGGCACTAAATTGGTGTTGGGCTCAATTATGGGCCTAGATCAGTGGCATTTTTTTGTTGACAACAATATAATTAATGCAAATAAATTCGATGAAGTTTTTGGCAGCACTCAACCATAATAATTCTGATAAAATCAGATATTTGACCTGGTAGAATAAGATACAGATCCATTTATTTCAACCTTTGTAGAACCTTTCATAATTCATTTACACTTCTAACTAATTATCTCACTATTTTTTTTTGTGGCGCAATCATCATAGTCTTTGTGTTTTAAACATGTTTTATTCATTAATTTGATATTTTAACATCTAATTGAACATAAGTATGAAGCAGGCTGTACCGATTATGTCATTCTTTGATATCCAACAATCAACTGGGGATTGCCTTATTTTAATTGAACCTTAAAATTAGAAGTATTACCATAGAATGAGTTCTTCATTATTTCAAACTTATTGTTAATAGAGATCAGAAACAAGCTTCATGTCATGCTACACTGAAATCAAGAACTGTTCAGGAAAACTATAGACTGATAATTAAAAGAACCTTTTTAACAATAAAGCTTTATCAATCAGCAAAATGAATTCAGAGAAACTAATGTGATGCAGTAAATTGAGGATATGCACCTAAGACCTAGCTCAAAAATATATACAGATTTTATATGAACCGACTTGAAATGAGATGGAAGAAGGAAACATCTAAACATTGTGTACAAATTACAACATCAAAAAAATCAAAGAAGGAAGAAAGATCATATGTGGTGAATGATGCTTCATGAAGTCTACTGGATTTGAACTTGCTCCATCGATCATATGGCAGGAACAGGAAAAAAGATCTAACAAAGGTACAACAAATATTCAGACAAGTCCCTAAATCATCTTGTATTTACAAATATCATCAGAAAATAGTAAGCATGTTCTTTTTGAGAAACTCAACAACTTTCTTATAAGAGAATCATAATAGAAATGCTTCTATTGTTGTGCACTGGACGAGGTGAATAAGAAACCCAATGGATATTTCTAGTAATTATAGAAACTATGAGACATTCAATAACATTCATGTTGAAATCTTATAACAAATAAGAGAATACTAACAAAAGAGATAAGTGATGAATGCAAATAATCCATTAGAGATATCAAAATATGCACCAATAAATTGTAATGCAAAAGATAAATATGCTTGAAGAAATCAGTTCTAAACCTCAGTTAGTGCCAAAACCGACTCTTCAAATCACAAAAATTCCCAAATCGATCCTCAAACTTCAAATCCAAGTCATAGCTAAAGGAGTAAAATGAAAATTCGTTTTTGGGAACTTTTGTTAAGCCTTTCAATTATGCAAATTCGTTTCTGTTGTCTAGGTTTTAAGGATAATGGGTGCTTTGTATCCACACACAAACAAAAGGAACCAAAGCTTATTGCGAGGGCCACATGAGGCAGTCAACCGTCCAAAATTTAAATTTGGTTTATTGCCGTTTATTTTTGTAAAAAATTGACTCTTATCTTTTATTTGGCTTGGTATTTGTTGTACCCCCGTTTATTGTACCCTTAATTCACATAAACCCTAAACTTCACAAAATTTAAATTTATTATTATTTCAAAAAATCGAGTAACTATTTAACAAAAATAACATATCTAGAGAGAGTGTGTCAAACCAGTAGGTGCTCGGTCCTCAGAGATGGAGATAGACGACAAGGCGGAGGCGTACTCGGAGGTGTGCTCGGATGCAAGGCGGAGGTGTGCTCGGAGCACAAAGGGAAGTGGAAGAAAGAAAAAACGGCCTGCTTGAATGGAAGAGCGGAGTCGCGAGTAGCGTACTGGTGGCGGAGGCGAAAAGGGAAGTGGAACAGAGAAACAGCTGAGCGGCGAGAGACTCGAGAGTGCGGAAAGAAATGAAGTTTTGCTTTCTCTAAAATGAAATTAGAAGGGTTCGGCGTAGAGTTCTAAAAACGGGCCGGGCAGGACGGGCAGGGCACCGGGCGTGCACGGGCACGGGCACGGGCGTCACGGGCACATGGGCACAACGGGCCCGGCATCACGGGCAAAAAAAAAAAAAAATTCTGCCCTGCCCGTTTAATGCCCGTGCCCGTCACGGGCGCGGGGCAGGATGGGCCGGGCACCGGGGGCAGGACGAGCAGGGCAGAAACTTTTTTTTTTTTTTTTTTTTTTTTACTGTTTTTTTTTCTGTTTTTTTTTTTTTTTTTTTTTTTTTTTTTTTTTCTGTTTTTGTTTTTATAAATTCAAATTATAAATAATTATAAATCCAAATTCATACCAATAAATTATAAATACAAATTCATACAAATTTAAATTCATTTGACATGGTTGTAACTCGATAATTTTGTTATAATAAAATTTAAATTAAAAATTTCTTAAATCAATTACTTTAAATAATTAAGCTCTTATTTTAAAACAATAAATTAAAAAATAAACGACGTTTTTTGGCACTAAAAACCTTACATTTAATTTTTGAGGCACTAAACGACGTTTTTGTGATTCGACGGTCCGCTACCCGGTTCTCCTCCTCCCTCTCTTCCGAATTGACGTCATACACGTCCATCCGACTTTCCTAGCAAAAGTTATGGCCGTTTAAATTTTAAAAAAATATATCTCATTTTTGAATTTAAAAAAAAAAAAAAATGGAGAGGGTGGGCCGGTGGGGTCCTACTGGGGGTGGAGGGGGGGGGGAATTTGAATTTCAAATTTGAATTTTATTTTCGGAAAAAAAAAAAAAAAAAGGGCACGGGCACACGGGCGCACGGGCACGGAGGACCGGGCAGTCACCGACAGGGAAAAAAAAAACCATGTCCGGCCCGTTTAACGCCCGTGCCCGTGTGCCCGTGTGCCCGTGTGCCCGTGTGCCCGTGTGCCCGTGGGTGCCCGTGGGTGCCCGTGGCACGGGCACGGGCAGGACGGACGCGGGCATGGGCAGGGCACGACCCGGGGCAAAATTCGAACTCTAGTTCGACGAAATTAACCAGCTCTGTGTACGGCTTTTGTTACTGTGCTAGTCAGCTAGTGTGCTTCGCCCCATTTTTTATTTTTATTTTTTTATCATTGTCTAACTTCTCTTCATGGCCATGCCTAAAAATGCAATTAATTGGTATGCAAACTCTCAATAAAATATTATTTTTCAGATTTTTTTTTTATGAATTCCTACGGAGAACAACCCTGACTGTTTAATTGGAAAAACAATCAGTGTTGGTGACTGCTCAACATTGATTGTTATATTAAAAAAACAATCGGTGAAAGTTTAGACAACACTGATGCTTCACTTAAAAAAACAGTCAGTGTTAGTGACTGCTCAACACTGACCGTTATATTAAAAAAAACAGTCGGTGGAAGTTAGGACAATACTGACGCTTCTCTTAAAAAAACAATCAGTGTTGGTGACTGCTCAAAACTGACTGTTATATTAAAAAAAATAGTCGGTAAAAGTCAGGACAACACTGACGCTTCCCTTAAAAAACAATTAGTGTTGGTAACTGCTCAATACTGACAGTTAAATTAAAAATAAGCAGTCGGTGAAAGTTCGAACAACACTGATCCTTCCCCTAAAAAAACACTCGATGAAAGTTACTTCCCAACACTGACTGTTAAATTAAAAAAAACAGTCAGTGAAAGGTAAAAAAAACTGATGCTTCACTTAAAAAAACAGTCAGTGTTGGTTTACCAATGGTTTTTAAAAGTGAACAGTCAGTGTTGAAGTTATTCATATTTATAATTTTGCCATGTAGTCTCTACACTGACTGTTACACAATAAAACAGTCAGTGACTAAGAATCAGTGAAAGAGTTTTTTGTACTAGTATACGGTCATTCCGCATCTTAAGCTTAAACGGAAATTCAACGATTGATTCCCAATCAGAGTTTGACACGGGATTTCCCAACATGGGTATACAGATTACCCAACAGTTACAACATCTTATTACAGTTCGGTTTCGTAATTTTCAAAATCTAAACAGTCGATCCAAACCGTTCAACATGACATCTATATTAAAATATGTTTGTAGATCAAATTTTACATTTTAATTTTTTTTAAACAATTCTATACCACTAAAAAATAAAAGTTTTGTAAAATACTTAAAAAATAGTAAACAATAGTTTTGTAAAATACTTAATAAATAGTAAACAACAGTTGTGTAAAATACTTAATAAATAGTAAACAACAGTTGTGTAGGATATTAGATGGATATTAATTGCATTCATATTTTGATCTCACAGAAGAAACCTATATTTTTGTTCCTTTCAGACCAACCGACCACACCCTCCGAAATTCGTCATTTTTTCTGTTTGAGGAGGAAGATGAGTACGAAAAGGAGAAATGAGAAGTAGAAAAAGAAGAAAGAGGAGCCGTACTTAAAAGAGTCCTAAAGGAGCCAAAAACCAGAGATTAATTTTCCAATTATTATTAGTTAACTGTGTGCATATAATGTGCTACGAATATTATATTTTGCATGCATGCCAAACAATAAGAGACTTTAATGCTTTATTGTTTTAGTATCTAACAGGTGAAGCTCTGTATTTGAAATTGAGAGCTTTGGTGGCTCTTAAGTCTTAACTGATCAAAATAGCATTTATTTTGATAAACTGGATATCTCCAGTTGTATGACTGGACATCATTGAATTAAAATTTGGTTGAGGCTTCAAATTTATTCAGCTTGACCAAACTGGGTCGAAAGACTTCTAAAATAGCATCGTTTGACTAGAACGAATGTGTTAAAAAAAGAAGTTATTACTTATATGGCATTGGTATAAATTAATACTTATACTTATATATATGGACAAACTTGTCTGAATTTTCAGTAATACCTAGCAATAAGCTATCATAAATCTCAACTAAGTAGAGTTTATCAATTAAACCAGATGCAATATAAAATCATAACAATTAAGTTGAAATATCAAAAATAAAAAGTTTCACCCTTTCAAAAGTTAAAAGAGCTTAATCACTATTAATATTAAACTCAAAAAGCTGATGCAAATATTAAGACAGAAATTGCAGCAAATGAGTACTTAAAAGGATCACCGAAATCAAATATTTAACCTGATTAACAAACTCTCATTCTTCTTCAAATTCCTCTTCACATCTCTTAATACAGCACAAATTGGTTCGATTGATGTTCAATGAAATCCAAATTTTGGTGCAATGATGCATTCTTCAATACCATCTTCCCCTTATTCCCTGTAAGTGTCTTAATTTGAAGTGTCAATTTTGTTTTTGAAGTTATTGTTACTGTAAAAACAATTAAGGAGTATTGTCAACACAAGAATCTAACTCACATATTTAATTAGGTCTTTTACACTACTACAAAAGATGTCTATCCTTTTAAAATCACCTATACACGGATTTTCTCAATTTTATCATAAAAACGTGTATGAAATAAGATTATTCCAGTGTTCTAGGAATCCTACACGAATATTAACTTAAAAATTAGTGTCCGTGTGGAAATTAATCTCTTTATACACGGATATTTCATTAAATATCCGTGTAGGAATGTTCAGAGAGCTACACGGATTTTTATTACAAAATCCGTGTAGGAAGGGTTTTTTGTACACGGATTATGCTTTAAACTAACTTTGTTTTAATGATTAGAGAAGCTACATGGATTGATTTACTAAAAATCCGATGTCTAACTAAAAAAAAAAAAAAAAAAAAAAATCAATATTCCTAGACAGTTTTTTAAATAAAAATCCTCTATAAAAAAAACTACAAGGATTTATAGTGAAAAAGTTAAAAATGTAGTTTTAGGGTTTTTGGTTATATAAGAAGGCATTTTCCCTCCAACGCCGTTTTGATATTCAACTCAAAAAATAACGTAACATTTGAGATATTTGAAGTTGTTATTTTCTCCTCTCTATCTTACTAAGGTTAGCCATGAATATATATATATATATTTTTTCTTTATCTAATTTTCAATTTCTTATTATTGCTTATTTAGATCATGTGTAATTATTATTGCTTATTTCTCTTTTATTTTTCTTTTCAGATTTGTATGGTTTTCTTTTCGATCTCGCGCATGCCTCACAAAAAGGGCAATAACTTTTGATCCGTCCGTCGGATCGAACGAATCATTTGACGAGGAACTCCACACGCGAAAGGCGGATCCAAAAATCCATTTTTGCCCATTTTACGGAGGCTCAGATTCGCGATCCGAGCCTTCATTCATGGACTTTTGGACTTTTTAGACTTTTGGACATTTTTTTTGCAAAACACTATGTATATTCAATCAAAAATATATAATTACCGACTATCAAAACCGGAGGCCAGCTAAAAAAAAAAAAAAAAAAAAAAATCAGCAACCTTCCTA